>NQII01002374.1:115852-155207 GCA_002778355.1 Clitarchus hookeri
AACAATTGTTTGCAAAGAAAAAAACCAATATTAACATTTGTGACTTATAATGTAATAAATTATTATATCACCTGAGTGTTACGGTAAGCATTTCTTGTGGTTGTATTATATTCCTCATTTTGGTGTTTTGTCGCTGTAAAGTTTTTTGCAAACGACCGTGTAACTCATTGAATGATGCACGTGACATTCTGAAATAGTTAGAGGATTTAATTTAATCTTGTCCCAATTCTTCGAACAGAAAACGAAATTCGCAGAGTTGACTTCTATTCTGTAACGTGGGATGTACTCAAACCTTCCTATTACGCCTATTCTTACATAGATGGTTGTACAAGAATAGCACCGCGATCATTTTGCTTCTGCGGTCCATCGTAGATAACGCCACATTGGAGGGAAATACTTGTCCGTGCGAGTGTGGACAGCGAAACACCCGTATCGTGTGAAAATTGTCTCCGAAAGTACGCCCGTGCGGGCAAAAAACGTAACATGTGAACTGGGCCTTAGAAGTAAAGTCCAATTTGAGAAAATAGTGCGCAGAAGTTCAGAACGCGTCGGGCGAGTCGGGAGAGGCAATTGCCGCTGCACGAACGGGTGGGGTTGTTCGGTTTAGTAGTGACAGCAACCGAGAGCGGTTGGGCGAGAGCTGCTCTGCGTATTACCTGTCGAGAAAACGTAGGTCACGCAGCGTGGTATTTGACAGCGTGGTAGTAGAGAACGATATTATCAGTTTGGTATGCATAGCACCAGCAGTGTCACGTGGTTTTCCTCTCCCCAGCAGCGAGCGCTCGGGAGAGCCATCCCATACATTGCCTCCCCTACGTTCCCTCCCTCAGAGCTGCGCGACGATTATTTTCTCATTTGAACTTCTGTTCTACTACAGTGAGCAGTCAGCGACGTGACAAGGACCAGAGACTGCCAGCTGATCCCAGTGATCTGGTGGGAGAGTAGTGTCCTCCCGCGAGGGTGTAAAAGAGGTTCTGCTGTATCCTACATTTCCTTCCGATTCCCTCTTTAATGTTCGAATTCTACCCTTATGCGGAAATTCTTCGCTTTCGTGTCGTAATTTAAGTTTCAGAGTATTTCTTGAAACTTTTTCCTAATAGAAAATTTACATTTAACGATTTATATTAATACTTTTGTACTTAATAAGAACGTGTTTTTTTTTTTTTGGTACTTCTACGAAAACAGCTATTCTTAATGTTATATTGTGCTATTGGTGACGATATGTAACATTGGTAGTTCTAATTTCATGTATGTACTGCAGATTAAGGCAAATAACAAAACCTATAAAGTAGCATTTNGTGCGAGTGTGGACAGCGAAACACCCGTATCGTGTGAAAATTGTCTCCGAAAGTACGCCCGTGCGGGCAAAAAACGTAACATGTGAACTGGGCCTTAGAAGTAAAGTCCAATTTGAGAAAATAGTGCGCAGAAGTTCAGAACGCGTCGGGCGAGTCGGGAGAGGCAATTGCCGCTGCACGAACGGGTGGGGTTGTTCAGTTCAGTAGTGACAGCAACCGAGAGCGGTTGGGCGAGAGCTGCTCTGCGTATTACCTGTCGAGAAAACGTAGGTCACGTAGCGTGGTATTTGACAGCGTGGTAGTAGAGGACGATATTATCAGTTTGGTATGCATAGCACCAGCAGTGTCACGTGGTTTTCCTCTCCCCAGCAGCGAGCGCTCGGGAGAGCCATCCCATACATTGCCTCCCCTACGTTCCCTCCCTCAGAGCTGCGCGACGATTATTTTCTCATTTGAACTTCTGTTCTACTACAGTGAGCAGTCAGCGACGTGACAAGGACCAGAGACTGCCAGCTGATCCCAGTGATCTGGTGGGAGAGTAGTGTCCTCCCGCGAGGGTGTAAAAGAGGTCCTGCTTTATCCTACATTTCCTTCCAATTCCCTCTTTAATGTTCGGAATCTACCCTTATGCGGAAATTCTTCGCTTTCGTGTCGTAATTTAAGTTTCAGAGTATTTCTTGAAAATTTTTCATAATAGAGAATTTACATTTAACGATTTATTTTAATACTTTTGTACTTAATAAGAACGTGTTTTTTTTTTGGTACTTCTACGAAAACAGCTATTCTTAATGTTATATTGTGCTATTGGTGACGAAATGTAACATTGGTAGTTCTAATTTCATGTATGTACTGCAGATTAAGGCAAATAACAAAACCTATAAAGTAGCATTTNATGTAACATTGGTAGTTCTAATTTCATGTATGTACTGCAGATTAAGGCAAATAACAAAACCTATAAAGTAGCATTTTATTAAATATTTCTTCACGAAATCTTAAGTCAACAAGAATTGAAAGAATCGGATATCGTGGGTGACGCTGAGCCTCTAGGATGCACCCTGTTCAGAGTTCACGCCGACCAGACAGCGAGAATAGCGGATTTTTGTGTTTTGCTTTAATACTGTATGGTTTTAAACAAAGCGTTTTTTACTGATTTGGTAGCACAATAGTGGACAGCTTGACAAATTTATATTACAATATATTTGCAAATAATTCAATAAGTAACCATACTTGATGTGTCATAAATGAAGTTTGTGTCTGGTCATGATCTAGGTTCGAATCGTAGTCAAGCTTCGAAAATTTTTTATACCAACCGAAACTGTTTGATGTAAGAGAAGTTGAACAAACCTTTAGTTGCATTAACCAAATCTTTAGTTGCACCAGCCGAAATCTTTGTTTCGTGCAACCAAGTCAGAACAACAAAATAATTTGGTTTCAGCAACAAAATATCTAACTAACACCCTATACAAACAAATAATTTGTTTGCGCCACACAAACTTTTTTTGATTCAACGAAATAATTTTCGCAGTGTGGAACGCGAAAAATTAATTACCGCTTACGATTACGAGAACAGCAAACATAAAATACTTCAGCGTTTTANCGCAGTGTGGAACGCGAAAAATTAATTACCGCTTACGATTACGAGAACAGCAAACATAAAATACTTCAGCGTTTTATACTCGCAAAATTGGGGGTACAGTAGAAACACGGACGTAATTCCACGTGTTGAAATCTTGAAAATAGCACTAACTAATAATTAGAATTATTATATTATATAAATAACGCCGCGTTAAAGATACGAAAAACTGGGAAACGAAATTCTTACAAATATTTTTGCCTGATAAACGGGAGCTCACGCAAAACACGTCGTGGCGGCTTGAGAGCGTCGACAGGAGTCCTCAAAAAGGCTGTCAAAACTGCAAGTGAATAAGCCTAANGTACTCGCAAAATTGGGGGTAAAGTAGAAACACGGACGTAATTCCACGTGTTGAAATCTTGAAAATAGCACTAATTAATAATTAGAATTATTATATTATATAAATAACGCCGCGTTAAAGATACGAAAAACTGGGAAACGAAATTCCTACAAATATTTTTGCCTGATAAACGGGAGCTCACGCGAAACACGTCGTGGCGGCTTGAGAGCGTCGACAGGAGTTCTCAAAAAGGCTGTCAAAACTGCAAGTGAATAAGCCTAACGGCGTGTACAAACTACACACTCATTGTTCCTAGGGTACGCTGAGAGTACCAAACGGCGCAAAGACGGCTGCACAAGTGAACTACTGACAGAAAACTACATGGGATCACGTTCTGTTAGTACGAGAGGTGGCGCGGATAAAGTAAGAACACAGTGGACCACGTCCGGAAAGAATGCAAGCGTAGCAGTGCACATCCGGTGCAACTGCAGCTGTGCTGCATGCAACTGCGGGGACCAAGCCCCCTCTGAAGCAAAGCTGACTCTGTACTGACTTCCAACACGGCTCCCTAAATTAAATTAATTTTGAAATGACATACTCTCCCTAAAATCGAAATTAAAACACGATCACACTTAACGTCACCAAAATACTGAGTAAATTTATTATGCCAAAATGAATTAAATATGCGAAGTTCGGTAAAATATTTAAAATGTAAGCAACCATTTCGGAAAAAATTGAAACGACGCAATATTATCGAGTGGTACGTTACCAGAACATATGCCATATTTATGTGTCCATAGTTCTAAACNAACATATGCCATATTTATGTGTCCATAGTTCTAAACATTGTTTTGTTTACAGATCACCGGCCAGAAAGCTAACTTTTTAGTACGTTCAAAATTTGCTGCATTGAGTGCATTAAAGCTTCATATATATATAAATTTCCTTTATCTTTGTATATTTCTTCTTCCGATGCATGTCGCAGAATTTGTCTTCCCTTCGCACGATTCATAAACATCAACCCCATAACATAATTTTTCGGTGGCAACCATTTAGGTAGCTTTGGACACCTCGCACTGGATTGTGGGTGAAATCGGCGTTGTTTGCCCGGAAAAGGTTGAGACCTTTGCGACATTTTCTGCGCATACAGCGACGCAGAAGTGGCGAGAAGCTACTCTGATTGGCTGTTAATGCTATTTCTCTGCATGTTCGGCGACATCTGTGAAAGTGCGAATCCACCTTTAAGGAGTTAGGAAGCTACGCAGAATTGGTGAATGTAGTATACATAATCATAATGCTTGGTGATATAGCTTGTAAATAAGTGTATTCAAATAACTGACCATAAATTCGGTTTTATTAGCCATTTGCTTGAATATTCTTCCAGCGATATGATTAAATATTGTCTGCAATAATTCTGCTTGGTCGTCTAACTCTTTACTAATGAAAGGATCGGAAGTAAGGGTAGGAGAAAAGATCCCTGCTCGCTCTCAGACCCTAGCAGGCAGAGATGCTCGCTCAAATATCGCCGGTATCATGTTGCAGCCTCTCGTCGTGTCCCGTCGCCGACTGCTCGCGATGAGGAAACATGCCAACAACACTAAATGGTACCATAAAACACGGTCGTTTAAATTAAATTCTGGTGGGTTTGGTACAAACATCACCTTTACGCTGATAGGGTGATCTTCATGGACGAGTTCAACAAGCCTTTACGTTGTGGCCGCCGGGCAGTGCATCGTGTTCGCATGTAACGTAACGTTTGTGCGCTACGTGTGCAAACTGTCTGTTGGCTAGCCGCCCCGCGTTAAGCTGGCGAACTATCCAGTATGACAGCGGTGAGGGGAGATTACAAACTATTATAAACTTATATCTACAAAGAGCACACTCGCGTACATGGCTCGTACAGGATTCAAGCCCGGAAGGCCGTAGTTCGAAGCTGGAACCTTAGCAAGCACATGCATATACATTGCAGTAGGCTACGTGCCTCCTGGTAGCCATGTAGGTACTCACCAACTCTAAGTCATGCTGGAGGCTAGGTCTCAAATCTCCACCAGTCACAGACAATTTCAATTTAATATTTGAAGTCATAGAAAAATTTCTATCAAGAAAATACAAAACCAATTTTTTGTCTTTCAATAACCATTACCAGTGCAGCCGAGAGTGTCTGCGCCGTCAACCGTCCATGTTCGAGTCTCATATGTGTAGTATGACCAAAAAGGAGAACATTTCAATGCACTCGTTTTCCTAGGCTTGGTGAGGGCACCACGCAAGATGGCGTCGTGGTAAGCCGCTGGACTCATGTTTGGAAGGACTCGGGTTCGATTCCCAGGCAGCCATCCTGATCTCGGCATTCCATATGTTTCCCGAGATCTTTCCTTACTACAGGCGCCATGAATGATTCCTTCCACGTTACTGCTTGTCTGAGGAACTTGCTCCATCTCTAATGACCTCGCTGTCGACGAGGCGTTAAGCTCTACCTATCTACCTACGTTCCTGGAGGAGTGGGCGCAGTTCAAAACGCCTATTTGTACTCTCTAGTCTTATAACGTAACGTAAATTAAATAACTTCGCCTTGGGACGCTCCACGACAACGTCAAACTGTAGAGGGAACATCGAGAAGCGAGCGCGTGCCAACGGTGTAGTAAGGTATTTCTTATCCACATCACTAAACAACGTTTTCGCTACTCGAATTATAAAAATTAAGTCGTTTATACTAATGGGTATCAGGAATGGTAGGTGAATTGGCTGCTGCGTCTTGAACGAAAGTGGGTGATGGGTACCTCAACTCACATTGCGTAAGTGGCGAAGTTATATTATACAGTCCTAATGGACTACAATTTATTATAGGACCATATGCAATGCGAAATGCTTAGCGAAAGTGTTATGCAATAGTACTTTGCTGTATGTAGCTCCATACATACTAGTGCAAATCCAGAATAGGGATAGGTGGGTGGTTCATCACTATTCTCGCTGTACTACACGGAATCGTTGTCTGCCGCTGATTAGTAGAGCACATTTTATATTAGTACATGCTATGAAATGTTGGCACATTTCCTCTGATCTAATAATAATGTATATCGAATATACATTTTAAAGTTAGGATAAATATATCTACTGGGTGAGTCGACCGCATCTATTTTTCCGTATCTGTGCAACCCGCACACAATACTATCCATCTAACAAAACATCTCCTCCGTTGCAAAATAATTCTCTCTTGTGTAACCGAGTCCCGTGCCGCGTATGTACTCGTTACGGCGCTTCATCTGTTATCTGAACATTCGACGCCGTTGTCAGCCTGCACCAATCAGTGGTGCGGAAATAGAGAAACGTTACAACACAGTACATGCGCGTTGATTTATTTTCATCAATACGGTAAGCGATGAGTGTATTTTTATGTCACGTGAAGAAACACAATGGCACGAAGCGAGGCAGATGTGTGTCACTAAAAACGCAACCGTCACGCACCAACGTATGCGGTAAACATCGCAATAATCTGTTTCAACACGATAAACGGTTGTGCGTTCTCTCATAAGTGACTGCTTCTCAACGCATTGCTTAAATAACACTATCCGTTCACCTCTTGCTGTACTGATGACAACGAATCAACGTGCACGTGGTGTTCTGCTACGTTTGATGTTGTGTTAGATGAGTAGTATTGTGTGTAGGTTGCACAGATACGGAAAAATAACAGCGGGCGACTCACCCGGTGTGTATGTGTATGTATATATGTATATGTAAATATATACATATATATAAAACATGGACCGTTTGTGAAACTTAACGTCAACAAATGTTCTCATTACGCTTTGATCACCCGATTTTGACAGTCCTGCCAAAACTTTTCGAGCCAATTTTCAAAACATGAGCGCAAGGCGTAACTCAGTCTAACTCAAACTAACTGTATATTAAACGGCGCGGTGGTGTAGTAGTCAGACTGCTCGCCTCCTAACAAGGAAAATCGGGTTCGGTTCCCGGCGTGGGGTCATTCTCGAATTTTCGCATGTGGGAATCGTGGCGGACGATGCCGCTGGTAAGCGAGTTTTCTCGGGGACATCTCGTTTCCTCGGCCCTCTCACACCACTTCACCCTCACCTCTCCACTAAGTTTATTTTTAGCGACCAGTGTGGGAGGGTGACAGCGGCGACGCACGTGGTACACGGCTAGGGCGGTCGACGGGCACCCACCTGGAGTCGTTGAAGTAGATGTCGCCCGTCCTCCAGCTGCGGAAGCTGAGGTCGGTGTCGCGCGGCTCGATGCGGCTCCTGCCCTGGAACACGGGCCTCCAGTCGTCTCTCTCCAGCCGGTCACCGTAGTCGATGTACGCCGACACCTCGCCCCGCGACCGGGTCGCACACCGCAGGAACACGATGGTGCAGAGATGGCCCGTGCGGTTGGGCTTCTCTCGCGCAGCCAGTTCCGTGAGCAGCGGGTCGTCGAGCTGCAGGCCGGCGCTGCAGAGGACGTGAGGCTTCCTGCTGAGGCTCTTGACGACGGCCGCGCGCTTCCACTTGAACTCCTCCGCCGTGAGCGTCTCCGCGATGTTGCGGGCGCCCAGCTCGGCGAGCGCCCGGGCCCGCTCCACGCTCCCGATGTAGCTCAGGTCCACCGGCGTGATCAGCGAGTCCAGGTAGTCCTCGTACGACGCGAACTGCACCAGGTAGCGATCCGCTTCCAACCGCACGTCCATCTTGCACGACCGCTCGCGAAACAAAACAACCATAGAGGTCGCGCCATAGACTAAGGCCGGCCAGGTTTATAAACTACGCAACAAACGTAAGACAGCAAAGACGCAACGCAAGAAAAACATCACATGACGCAAAACGTCACCAACATTGAAAAATGAAAATACCAAACAAGTACAACAACTTTATTTCCAAATGCTTTTTAATGTAATGTTTTTTTTTTCNCATTGAAAAATGAAAATACCAAACAAGTACAACAACTTTATTTCCAAATGCTTTTTAATGTAATGTTTTTTTTTTTCTTTTTCAAACATATTTGTTTAGTATAGCTATTCTTTTTAATTTTTGAGATTTGTGAAGTTACTTGNTTTTTTTTTTCTTTTTCAAACATATTTGTTTAGTATAGCTATTCTTTTTAATTTTTGAGATTTGTGAAGTTACTTGTATATAATTTTTAAATGCCAGAATAACGAATTTTTAAGAACACTATTAAATATTGTCAGCATGATGGCGTTACTAAAATTTCGAATACGTAATTATACTCTTAATTTATGATTCAACGCATAAACGTAGGTACAATAAATTCATTGTACAAGCAAATAACATAATAATCCTTAAAAAATTATACCCTTCTGTACGAGTATAAAACGATTTTGCAATCGATCACGGCTAATTTAGAAGGCGCAAAACGCAAGCAAATACGCAAGAAGTTGAAAGTTGACCAACTCTTGCGTTGCGAACTTGCGTCCTGCGTAGTTTATATACTGTGGCTTTGAAACACGTATGTTCGATTGTTTGCCTTGGCGTTTCTTGCGTGCTTGCGTTTCCTGCCTAGTTTATAAATCCGCCCAAATGTCCCTGTCACACTGTGACTGCGAAGGGATTTTAAAAATAAAAACTTTGACTAAGTGAGATTTCAGTCATTGATTCAGTATTACAAAGATGGTACATCAGAATACTTCCTGATTTCTGATAGTACAAAGATGGTGCATTATAATAGTTCTGATTTTTCATATCCTTTCCAAAACAACATGAAATTTAAGTGTGTGCACAAAATTAACTTCTAACTTAACTTGAGAATAAGTTACTTTTCTGCAAATACTAATTAGTTCACGATAATACTTATTGGTTAGAAAACTAACTAGTAAATTTAAAAATACTGCTACTTAACTTTTCAAAACAACTTCATCTGTTAACAAGTTAATACCCATGCCTGCATAAGAATTGCCAAAACAACTGTCAAGTTCATGTGTTTCAACAATGATATGAAATTTGTTTACATTTGGTTTTAACCACGAACCAGCGCTTTAACGAAAAATGACATTTTTGCGACTTGAGTTTGCAATATTTGCGTTACAACTTGGTCAAAATTAGTGTGCTAACATATCAAAGCGCTTACTTATTTTAGTAAATAGTGTTGCTATCCGTATTCGAAGCCGCGTTGTTTCGATGGCACGAGAGAAGAAAAGCATATCGGTGTTTAGAACACAGAGATAGTAACTGCGCGTGTGGCATGCCCACTAGGGTGGAGTGAAAAAATCATTTTTCGACAATTGTAATGGAATACCCGGGGAAAGNTGCGCGTGTGGCATGCCCACTAGGGTGGAGTGAAAAAATCATTTTTCGACAATTGTAATGGAATACCCGGGGAAAATTGTGGGTAGGCTTCATAAGTAATAGTGTAAAATATTTTCTCTCTAGTCTATGGTTAAGAGGTGCCCCAAGAATTTTGAAATTTCAGATTTTTTGTTAAAATCAGCAGGTACTATAATATTTGTAAAATATAATACAGCAATTTAATTTTAATAGAATAGCTTTAATAACTAAGGAAAATAGTCCTAATGTCTAGCACATTTTTTTCTTTATTTATTTAAACTCTTCTTGTGGTGCCCCANGAGTGAAAAAATCATTTTTCGACAATTGTAATGGAATACCCGGGGAAAGTTGTGGGTAGGCTTCATAAGTAATAGTGTAAAATATTTTCTCCCTAGTCTATGGTTAAGAGGTGCCCCAAGAATTTTGAAATTTCAGATTTTTTGTTAAAATCAGCAGGTACTATAATATTTGTAAAATCTAATACAGCAATTTAATTTTAATAGAATAGCTTGAATAACTAAGGAAAATAGCCCTAATGTCTAGCACATTTTTTTCTTTATTTATTTAAACTCTTCTTGTGGTGCCCCAGTAGCACAAAAAACTCAGTAAAAGCAATCAATTCTAAGTTTTCTCATCTGGGGTTATGTGCTATTATTTCGAATAAAAATACCTCTCCCGCGCTTTCTAGTTCTCCGTATTTTGTGTTGCTTAGCAAAACAACAACCCCCCCCCCTCCTTTTCCTCAGCCACCCGCACACGCCTTGCAGCGAGTGACCGAGCGCTCGCTTACTTCAGTTCTCGGAAAATAACAGCAGCGAGTGGACGTACGTTGGCGTGTTTCAAATTATAAGTTTTTAGTCTGCGATCTATTTCTCGCTATTGTTTGAAGATCATGGCTCAAATAAGAACGAGGAAGACCACGATTTGTCCTGTTTTTGGAACGCCAGAAAATTGTAATTATTGTGTTTTGCCGACTTATTGTGATGTCATGAAGCAGTACCTGTGGGTCAAAAACGAATTAAAACCTAACTCAAAAACAAAAGAACCGACGGTCGGAGAAATTTCTGAGATAGTAGCCACCAAAGTTGAGGAAATTTGGCTTAAAGCATCCATCCCAACAGTGATACATAAACGAGTGCTGCAGATCATTCGCTCTTATCATGATAAGTATAGAAACATCATGAAACCGTACTTGAAACGCCAGGCGAATGAAAAATACAAATACAAACTTCAGAAATTTAAAGAAGATTCAAACAAACTATTTGATATTTGTTCTTGCAAATGCACGCTTTTTGAAAATTGTAGCTGTGAAAAAAAACGCCGAGTTCCACAACAAGAAAGAAGTTTCTTGATAGATCAAAGAACAAAGAGGAAAATGATTATCGGTTCGGTCGATTTGGCTGTGACAAAAAGTCAGACTAAAAAGAAAGAGAGAAAAGCAAGAGAAAATGCCCAAACTCAGGTGAATTCTGATTTACAGCAGCCTTCATGTTCTTATCATGAGCCTCTGCCTTTATTAGAAGAAGTGATGGAAACAGATTCATCAGAACCAAATACCTCCTCTGAGATGACTGAAATAGAAGCGGCAATAGTAAATCCATGCACAGCGAAGCTACAGTCTGAAAATCTTGATATTTCTAAACCTCAACGAAAACAAATGCGAGTACAGCTGCCTTCCCTTGCTCTGGCATGTGACCGTACTGGAGTCTCTGATAGATCCGCTGCAATTATAGCATCTGCTGTTCTAAAAGATGTCGGAATAATTCAAAAAGAGGATAATAGCTGCGTTATAGACCGTTCAAAAATTCGACGTGAAAGAACTAAAATGCGGGGTCAATTACAACAAAAAGATTGCCCGGAGCCTTTGGTGGGGCTGTATTTCGACGGTAGAAAGGACAAAACTTTATCACAGGAAAAGATTGGATTTAAGTATCACCGGAGGAGTAAGATGGAAGAGCACTATGTTCTTGTAGCAGAACCAGGACATAATTATTACGGCCATGTAGTATGTGATTCAGGGGCGGCTGAAAACATAAAAACATGCATTACAAAGTGTTTAAATGATAAATTAGAAAATCTGTCTCAATTATCGGCTATTGGCTGCGATGGCACTGTCGTCAACACTGGGTCAAAAGGAGGGGTAGTTCATCGCTTGGAGGTCGAGCTCAGTAGACCACTACAGTGGTTTATTTGTCAGTTGCATTCAAATGAACTCCCTTTGCGGCACTTAGTTCAACATTTAGATGGCCAGACGACGGGTCCGCGTTGTTTCTCGGGTCCAATAGGAAAGAAATTACAATGTTGCGAAAATCTTCCTGTTGTAGACTTTGTAGTAATTCCTGAGACATTGCCTAGAATTACAAATGAAAATGATCTAAGTACGGACCAAAAGTACCTCCTTCACATGATGGAAGCAACTGCGACGGGAAAATGCTCCCTCGATTTAGCAAACAGACAACCAGGTCAACTTTCGCATTCAAGGTGGCTTACAACAGCGAATAGAATTTTACGCTTATATGTTGCTACCACAAATCCTTGTCAAAATTTAAAAACATTGGCAATATTTGTAATGACAGTATATGGACCAACCTGGTTTGACATAAAGTCGAATTCATCGTGCCTGAAAGGAGCATTTCACTTATGGATACTGATCAAAAGGAGTCGTTATCTTAGTGAAGACTTAAAGAAATTGATCGAGCCAGTAATCCAAAGGAATGGCTATTTTGGGCATCCTGAAAATATTCTGTTATGTATGCTAGGTGACAACAAAAAGTTCGTCAGAGAACTAGCTTATCGCCGGATATTAAAACTAAGGTCGCAGCCCAAACTTCCGGGGATTCGGAAGTTCGCGATACCACCATTTAATTTTGAGGCATCTGACTACACTGATCTAATTGATTGGCAGAATTTAAACGTCTGTGAGCCACCTTTGACCGCAAATTATTCGACCGAAAGATTAAAAGAAATAGTCGAGAATGGCTTCGGTACAGACGATAATATTCCTTTGTTACCCTGTCACACTCAAGCGGTAGAGCGGTGCATCAAGTTGGTGACTGAGGCATCAGAAGCTGTTTGCGGACAGGAAGCAAGGGACGGTTTCATCAGAGGAAGACTTGAGTCGCACAAGAACATGCCTTCATTCGAAACAAAAAAGGAATATTCAATTTAATTAGCATTACATTACAGCATTATTATTGCTGACAACTCCGGAGAAATTAGAATTGTATCACTTTTTTTTTGTAAATAAATATGTTTTTTCTTTTAATTTACAGTTTTATTTATTTACTGTCAGTAAAATTATGTTAAACACAGAATAAAAATTAGTTGACACCTAAGAGAATACAAAGAAAATATTGAGTTTAATGTAAATTTTTAGGAATTTGGGGCCCTTGGCGGCACTTTAAAAATATTTCTTAAAGCTACTTATTGTCTTTTCAATTAATATTTAGATTTCTCCTGGTATTTTTGTACATATTCCATTATAATATGTTAAAAAACTTATTTTTTAATCACCTTTGATAAATGGTCAGAAAATCAGTAATTTTGCAAAATGTCAGGTAACGGGGGCACCTCAATCCCTTCACGCAAATAACTCTAATTTGGTATGTTTTCATATCAACTATAGACACAACTTTTCGCAACTATTCCATTTCGATTAGAGTTTTTTTTTTTTTTCGCCTAGTAAGTTCACTCCACCCTAATGCCCACTCTGCCCCATTACCTCTGCGGGTTACACTCAAAGCCTTTTGTCTACCAAATCCACTTTATTTATAAAGTTTCGAACACCATAATAAACGAGTGAATATTTCAGCGTTTCAGTAATAGTCAAACGCATACTTACTCGAGTGAGTGAAGAGATTTGGGCTGCTCTCAACAGCGAGGTTTTGAGAGCTGATATTCTTACTCGAACCTCAGCTATTTGTTCAATTGCTGCTGCCTCCGAGTATTCAATTTTTCTCTCAGTCAGGTCGCACGGGATCTGATCCTTGCAGGTTATAGTAGTTATTTAGAGAATGTTTAATTAAGTGCAATAAAATTTTAAAAGAACTGAAACGTAGCCCTATGCTTACTTAAAGTCTAGCTGCCCCTCGAGTGAATACGTGAAATTTTAGCAGTGTTCCATCCTTGGATATAACCCTGTTTTCTTCTTTAAATAATAGCCGTTTTTCTTAGTTTGCATGTGATCTCTGAGCTACATTTCGCGGTCATGGCTCTGCATGCTACAATTTACAGAACATGCAACATACTGTGCTCGTGAGTGTTATCAAGACACTACTTTTGTCGGTGGCTTTTTTCATCTAATTCACAAAATTTTATCCCAACTCTCACGTTACTGCACCCAAAAAAATAACATTTACTACTAAATTATTGTCAGTTTTTTATTTGGTTTGACCATTTTTCCTACAAATTTTGGCTTAATATAATTTGTTTTGCAACGAATAACCGTATCGTTAAACAGTTTATGATATATTTTCCCACTTGAATTATTTTGCGTGTGTTATGTACGCTGAGTTTGAAGTTACTGTAACTCATACGGAAATATTCACACCGTAAACTTTCTCAAATATATGTGAATATAAATTAAAACCAGAAGGTCTGTCCGGAACTACATTTCAATTTGTTTTCCGTAGCAATAGATACTGTTATATTGTGTAGATTTTAAATCGTGTACGTATGGTTTTATACCATTTCGTAAATTTTTATGCTTTACTATTTTTATGTTAAGTCAAACCTGATCGCATTTTCTGAAAACGCATCCGCCTGAAATACTCAAATAAACCTGCACTAAAATCGGCCATACCCAGTATATAATCTTTACTGCATTATGTAATAACCATAGGAACAACATAGAGTATGTTAGTTTCTAAAGCAGAGGAGAATAAAGCACATGTTTCCTACCTACGCGTTACTTAAAGTGTCAACATGAAAGTGTGAAAAGTGTAATAACCAACTCACAGCTGGCAGGTAAGCCGCTTTTAAGAAATGCGCATGACATTATATGTGCCCAATAGTAAACATTTCACAAAGAGTTTATACCAAAATTTGGATAAAGGCACGGGGGCACACAACGAATGAACAACTCTGTATTTTCGTTTGCTAACAAGACGTTGCCCAATACAGCACCAATAAGAGTACTAGAAACTACACAGATTCCAGACGAAAAAACTAAAATAATTGGAAGAATATCGAAATTTAACAATTATATAATTGAGTATTAAATTTAGATTTATTAGGTAATCAGTGAGGTGAGGTGAGTTCCACTAAGCGTAAAAAAATTGACTAATGACAGTTAGAGAATATCCGGTCTTCCTAAAATTTAGAACTAGTTTTCAAATGAACCAAGTTATTTTACTGGCGACGGGAGGAGGAGAGGAAAGTATTGGAAATCGCTGTATACGACCATATGTCATGTAGTATCATTGTGAATCTGCTATGTGCATCCTGCCCTTTTCCACTACCTGTCCACCCCCTCCCACAGACACATAAAAACACACACATAGTGAGAGAGAGAGAGAGAGAGAGAGAGAGAGAGAAAGAGATATGGTTAAAAAATAATATTTTCAGTAATTTCCATACCCAACAAAACTTGGTACACCTCTACCCGCCACACAGGAACGTGTATTCCCACATTTCTCTTCGATTAATTAACCCGCTCGGTCACGCATTAAACTATGAACAGAAGTGTTGCAATAGTACAACCACTTTTTATGCACTGTACTTTTGTCTACTGTATATCTTCCAACCGATGAAAAATGAGCTGCGTGCTCGAAAACCTTACCATCAGCCATTCACAAACTTGACGTGCGGTAACTTTCACAAATCAGATCACCCCTAGGGAAGGCTCCAAAGCTTTGGGTACTAATTCCTCGGTGTGTACAGCACTGACAATAAACAGTCTTCATGTGCAACATCTCCACGATCGTGGACTCTGTCTGAACGGGTTAACTACACCCAGTCTGGTGAGATTATTGCTGGTTAGTGTCAGAGTAATTTATCAACACAGTCCAATACGAAAGCCAATTTTCCAAAAACCTCGGCTGCAGGTTTGACTAAATAAATTTAGTTTTTAAAAAAAAAGAGTAACTTACGATCCATACATATTCTTAACTGCAGTGTGTATTTTGAAGGGAGTATAAAGTAACTATACTGTTAATATTACAGAAATATTTGCAACTTCTGTAAAACCTGTCGCTCTCGTCGAGTTATTTCGAAAGAATAATTTTGGTTGTCGCCCTTATTCTGTACAGTAATTTTTATAAATATTTTGCAATATCTCGTAGTTTGGGAACACATTTAATATTTGATATGATACAGTCACCGCATTAGTAAGTCACCGATTTCTAAGTGAAGTTCCACGAAAACTTTGAAAGGGATAACAGATATACACAATAGCAGGTTTATTTTTATTTAACTTACCTATATTCCGTACTTTTATTAATATATGGAGATATACAAGTGCTGAATGAACTGTGACATTTATCGGACCCCGTTGCTAAAATAAAAAAAAGGAGGTTGGTTTTATCTCAATCAGTGAATTAATGCGTTTTCCCCAATAAATGATAGTTTATTTTATGAGCGTCATATCCACATCGCAATAAGTTTGACTTGGCAGGACACACTTAACCGAACACTCTTACAGGAAATCTTACTCTAAAAAAGAGGGCGGCATTTGAACGCTTGGAAGCCGGGAAGTATAGTTTCAGCAATTCACGACATAGCACGCGCCGATAGCTTAGTGTTCGGCGAAGACCACTTGTTACTGTTATGATTGCGATGTGGGTGACACAACTTCGGCAAGCCGCTAGTTATTACATACAAATTACTTTAAAAAAATCATCTCGATTATTATTATTATTACATGTGCGGTACGCAGTTCGCAGCGACGAGGCGTTCATTGCTGCACAGGTCCCGAGTAATTTTTTTTTTTTTTTTTTTTTTTTTTTTTNGGGCTTCACATAAACTCCTAAAGGAACATGCCAACAGGATTCAGGTTGGAGTACAAGGGTGGCCAGGTGCTAACTCCCTGGACCTTATGCACTGGGCAAGCAATGCATATTTTGGATATCTGACACGGTATGTGAACTGCGTAACTCTGAAATAATTTTACTAGAACACGTTGTCTTGTATGGACTGGGGTGTTTCCCAGAAATTGAAGCAGATTTTCATTAGCTGTTGGCAATATTTCCATCATTTTGTTTTCTAGAATGACACGTGCTAAGAGTGATCTTTCCTGGGTACTCCATCTCATGAGCTCAGGAGATTAGCTGCGAGGATGATTTTGAAGTCCACAGTAAGCTGCAAAACTTAAATAGCAGCCAAATTATGCTACACGAGCAACAAATAATCAGAAATATCGTATTTTGTATTGTNCGCGCGCAGCACTACGTTGTCACGTAAAATCTTCGCCCGTAAAACCGACTTTACAGGCAACCATTTTTTTTTGCTACTGTGGTGGTGGACGAAACGATACCTTCCTGAAACCCAATGAAGGTATCGTACACCGGGCTTCACATAAACTCCTAAAGGAACATGCCAACAGGATTCAGGTTGGAGTACAAGGGTGGCCAGGTGCTAACTCCCTGGACCTTATGCACTGGGCAAGCAATGCATATTTTGGATATCTGACACGGTATGTGAACTGCGTAACTCTGAAATAANACTGGGCAAGCAATGCATATTTTGGATATCTGACACGGTATGTGAACTGCGTAACTCTGAAATAATTTTACTAGAACACGTTGTCTTGTATGGACTGGGGTGTTTCCCAGAAATTGAAGCAGATTTTCATTAGCTGTTGACAATATTTCCATCATTTTGTTTTCTAGAATGACACGTGCTAAGAGTGATCTTTCCTGGGTACTCCATCTCATGAGCTCAGGAGATTAGCTGCGAGGATGATTTTGAAGTCCACAGTCAGCTGCAAAACTTAAATAGCAGCCAAATTATGCTACACGAGCAACAAATAATCAGAAATATCGTATTTTGTATTGTNAGCTGCAAAACTTAAATAGCAGCCAAATTATGCTACACGAGCAACAAATAATCAGAAATATCGTATTTTGTATTGTTTAGTTTTCTGCTGACCGACGACCAAAGCTCACATTGTCAGTGTAGCGTGATTCAATTTTTAGGAAGCTTTTATCACTTTCTCATAAGCTTTGGCCTTTTCAAGAAATGTTACCATAATACCTATCTATGCCTGGAGACGCAAATAAATTAATTCAGCAGGACATGAGGGAACTTCTTCAAAACTAATTATGATTTCACTATTGAATTCTGAAGGTCTCTATTCGGCAGTTATATTTTAATCGTAAAATATGGGAAATATAACGTTTCCGTTAAATAAATTACCGTCTCAGAAATTTTGTACTTTAATTTGTATCTGAATACACGACCTATGTCCTGTTTACCTACGCTTCCTCCAATGGAAACATTTTGAAAATTATAATTACTAATCTTGCCATCTGTGTTTTTATCCTGGTTGTTATCAATCGGCACACTTCTTAGTCCGCAAACAGTATTGAGATTGGGCTGCAAAATCATTTATTCCTACGTATCAAATTGTGATCCAAGATTCCTAAGACTTCCAGACAGCAGCGTTCTCCTTGGAACAGTCAACAATTTCCGCGCCCCCTGCAAGCCCGGATGCGATTAGGTGACTATTGTTTCTTTGTCAGAGATGATTAAGTTTTTTTCCTCGGTAAGCAAATAGTATAAAGCAAATATGTGAATAAATGTTTAATTTTAAAGGAAACTTTCTATTTAATTTGGCAGCAAATTCCTTTCTGTACCGTCCGTAAATCATCGGTTTCATGTAAATGAATAACATTTTTACAGTTTAGCCAGTTGGTAATTTCATTAATGTGAGACTCGCATGCTATAAAACAGCTACGTAACTTTATATTATATAATAACAAGCTAATATTGAATTATTGTATCTTCATTTAAATTGGCACACCATTTTGAGGTACCAATTATTATTTGGAACTTTACCTTAGCTGAGATATTATAAAGTAGTTCTCTTATTTATAACAACACCATACAGTAATTTCTTATGTGTTATTCTAATACAATGTAATTTCGTTTTATTTTGCCACGTACAACGAAATATATAGAAAAACAATAAAAGTAGTAAAGTTACTGTGAGAATTTTGTTCGAAGCAAAGTTCTTTTTTTTTTTTTTTTTTTTGTCTTGAGCATCTGTAACGCATTGCAGGGTAGGGTATCTTCCATATAAAGCTACTGGAAATACCTGGAAAATAAAGACTGAAGCTAAACAAACTTTAGCATAAATTATTCCGTTGATTAACATTAGCCTTCACCGGTCGAGGAAATCTTCACCAATCTCGCCGGGGCACACATGGGTTACCTTTCAGCAGGCAGCCAAATAACCGTAGTGCAGCTCTGTTCTCTTGCAGGCCGACACTAGCCACAACATCCATTGCAATATATGCAACACACATTCGGCCCGCGCTTACTGTTTCGTCTCCCTAGGCAACTCCGGTCCCGGTAATCTTGTAATACCGTCGCAGATGAACGATGTTGAACCGCCCGATCACAGTATCACTTTCCAGAGCAATCAACTCGTCGTAGTTGGTCCTTTATAATTTTTGTTATACGGTATGGGCCACAAATAGTGGAAGTAGTTTCCTGGTGATGAAAACTGCTTGATTACTGACGTTATGAGCACGAACAAGTTCAAGTTAGCAGAGCTTCAAACCCTGTTCCTTAAAACTACTTCGAGCCTTCTTACGTTGGTCTGCTGCTCGGAAAAGACGTTATTTCACCAACTGCCTTATCTCTTTCCTGATCTGCCTCTCCAGCATCTTGTATATCTAGTTTGGGATTTTCAGGTCGTTCGGTCGGGTGACAGATAGGTTAAGTTGACAGCACTCTTTCAAAAGCATTTCCGGTCGATCTTCGAGTGCTGTCAACCCCAATCCGATTTAGTTTGACTTCTTTCGATCTTGTGTCAGACCGTAATGATGACGTGACGTTCCTGGCGAGTCATGCTTAGGTTCGAACGGTGTAGCTAAAGGGTCGAATTTAGCCTTCCCTGACGTATTATCTTTAGGAAATATTTCGATTTCACTGATTTTTCACGACGTCTCTGAGGAGTTTTTTTATTTTCATCCCTCCGATTTTTTTATAACTGGGTGGAGAATCAGGAAAATCTACTCTATCTGGCTTCCTCTTTCTTGACTCTTCTTGTTCGGATTCCGAACCATGTTCATCGCGCCGTTTCCTACGCCGATTATCCCAATTGCGTCTGCGATGGCGTGAATATTATTACTCTTACTATTTCTTTTTTTTTTCAATTGAACTTCGCGAGGCGATTGGGGGCTCGTCCCCACCCCCCTCTCCCCTTGATATGTCGCCACATGATCTCTCTATCGACCTCCAGAAAGTGGAGAATGTGATAAAGCTGCTCCCACTCTTATCTTCCTCGCGGTATCGCATCGAGGCTGGCAAACTGCAATATTTCCTCTCCAAACTGCGGTAAGGTCAAGCTGGTACGTCCAAGTCAATGTAAGCGATACCTTCTAGGCAGCTGTTGAAATGAATTCTGGATCAGAAATTGGTGGATTTTGATGCCTAGTGCGCTCATACATGCAGGTCATATGTTCCTCGAGAGAGTTACCCCGGACTGGGGAAAAAATCGTTCATTCAGCAGGCGAGCGCGAAGCATACCTTGAATTTCCAAGTTCCAGTACTTTCCAGTAAACACACGACGAAATTCAGCAAACGAGTGATCGCTTTCACGTTCAAGCTCTCACCAGTGTGCTCCACTGCTTTACAATGAAAGATCAACATACAGTAGAACTTCGTTGCTGGCAATTCGACAAACTTCGAAGTAACATTCCAAGCTGCGGAAAAAACTACGTAGGGTATTCAGTTTCTCGCGGCCATGGAAATTAGGCAACTCCTTCAATAGCATACGTGAAGTACTAGGCATCGCTACATTCTGCACTGCCGGTTGTTGAGGAATTACAGCAGTAGGTACAGGAAGTGTAGAAGCGGCCTCCGCGTTCCAGCTTTAGTGAATTTAACGACTGATCGATTTCCTGGACGCGATGATTTATTTGTTCAATGGCCTGCCTCTCCTTTTGCACTGAGCCATCGGTATAGAAACTGCTCAGCTGCAGCCTATCCAAACGGTCGCGCAACACAGAAAGTTCAGCTTCCGTGTGCTCGTCACGTGCTAAGTAAGCTCTGTTCCGACTTCTGATTGATCCTACAGGAAACGTCCTCGATCTGTGGCCTTACATTATCGAGTACTTCATTTACGGCCTCGTCTCTAAAGGAAGTCAACTGGTTTTGAAACTCGGACCTTGCCGATTGCAGCTCAGTCCGCAAAGCTTCTTGAACACATTGGACTTCAGATTTAAGTTCAGCTTGAGCTGTCTGGGTGATAATACTTATTGTGTTACAGGTAGACTGGAATTCTACCTTAATTGCCACCTGACTATTTCGCATGGTCACCAGGCTGTTTCGCATAGCTACCTGGTGCGCCTCAACACGCTTAAATAAATTCATGATAACAAATATTGGGTGGTTATCCAGAAAATGATGCGCTAAATTTGAAATTGCTAGTGACGATACCTTCTGGCAATTGCGATGGCACATGTGATGAGTTTTGTAGCGGAGTTATTCCCTGCAAGCCACGATAAACGATTTGCAGGCTATCATCTCTATGGTGGATTGAATAATCGATTGCGTTAGGCTGAGAAAATTCGTTTTGAGCAACGATGTTTTTTTTTTTGGCCTTCGCCAGCGTCGCTACAATTCGCAACTTCTTTCTCTATGATCAAATGTTCTACTATGCAGATTACACAACAAAACGTAAAAATTGATTCCTGAACTGTCAATGTTTTCTTAATTACACGTAGATTAGCTTTTATTTACTAATTATTGCATTGTTTTAATTTAATTTATATTCTCCGTGTCCTTCCTTAATCCGGGCCCCATAGTTGGTGTCATCTGAAATCTGATTATATTTCCCAGTATTTCTTTCCTCTCAATTCGTGGGTACAGTGAAATACCTGATTTATGCAATATATGTAACGAAATCCAAATATCTTCATATATCTATTTAATTGAACCTTTCAGTGAAAATAACATTCTTGAGCATAGGTTATTGCCGTCACAAGCTCAGTCTTCGTATTAAATACATCCCAGGACCTAACATTATGAAGGACTAACGAGCACTGAAATATAGCGAGAGGGGCGGAATCCAGAAATTAAAATGTTCAGACTTGCAGTTAAGTTGAATTAAGGCTTACGATTCACGTTTTCAGGTATCAGAAGCTCAACTAGTATAAATTGAAGATATATTAATTCAATTATTTCAAAATGCCGTGAACCACAATGGAAGTAACATAGTTGACTGACAAAAAATTATAGCTAAAGAAATGCTATTCTCAAGCAAAACATTAACCAGGAAAAATATACAAGAGAGAAATATCTTGAAGCTCTGTGACCGCTACTGGCATTGATCGCCTTACATATAAAGTGAGTTCATGGTCTTTTTAATGAGAACGGAATTCGTGAAGAAGATTTTGGATCAAAACCACATTCACTGTCTGTGGTAAATAACTGGCATACTTGCATAACTTCATATAATAACACAGACTATAGTCGGTTCATGACTGGAAGAGACTTTCTTGAAGCCCTGCTAAAGATCTACTTTCAAGCCCATTTCGNACTATAGTCGGTTCATGACTGGAAGAGACTTTCTTGAAGCCCTGCTAAAGATCTACTTTCAAGCCCATTTCGTATACTTCTGCCAAAGGGTAAACAAACATTGCCATGTGGCAGTCACATGGCAATGTTTACATGCAATGTTTACATTCCACTGTGTGTGTGTACATGTGTTCGTACATGCACGTACCCATCATAAAAGTAATGTATATATTATTAATGGATATTCCACAAGCGTAAAGTTTTTAATCTTGAGGATTTCACACAAAAGAATATGTGATGCAAACGAAAAACATTTCATTATATAAACCCAAAATGTGAGTATTAAAAATGAGATGTTTCGTGTGCGTGTCTGTCTCTCTCTCTCTCTCTCTCTCTCTCTCTCTCTGTGTGTGTGTGTGTGTGTGTATATATAGGTTTGATTTTGACTGGGGGATTGGGTGGGGGAGAAAAACTTTCACTTTGATTACATATTATAGACACAATACTTTGCAATGAAATGTGTCAACATTCAAGGAGTCCATCCAACAACATTAACATGGCAACGCCAATCTCTCATAAGCCCCCGGATGGCCGTACTGTAGAGAATTTGTGCGATTCTTGTTTAACCTAATATTTCATTTATCGGTTTTTTTATACTAATATCAGCTCTTTATTATTTGATTTTTCATAACGTATGACTTTAATTTGTGCTAACCTTCTCGTACAGATTCCTTTTGCTTTTGAAATCTGTATAAGAGATTACTCATAGTGCGTTCTAACGTGTTTAATATTTTTCAAATTTATTTCAGGTTTGCTTAAAATTTTATTTACTGTATTTTACGTTGTATGTTGCGGTAGTTTTTGTGTGCAGTCATGAGTTCTAGCAAGGTGAATAAAAGAGAAGTCACCAACGCCAACAGGACATCATTAACCTCACCGAATCGTTGTATTCACTAATTAGGCGAGGGGAAATGAAACCCTGCAACGTCGCGGAAAGAGTGGCAGAAATGTTGAAACTCTCCAAATCTACAGTGCTAAGGTATGTTAAAATATCTGTAGTATTAACCATTGCGTTTGCAAGTTGTGTGTGTTAAGATCAATTACGTTGGCCCACGAAATGTGTTTACAAGAACATAAAGAAAATTTGTTAATAACTTGATAACGTCGTCGAACGTTGTCTACGTGTATTTTTAACGTTTTATTTTGGTAATTATTAAGTTTATAGGGTTTCCTGTAAAAATAAAAATAATTCATTGAAAATCTTATATTTCCACTCTGCTAATGATGCAGAACACGAATATACGAGGGGCATTAACGTCCGACTAATTTCGTAATATGTGCCCACCTAACCTAACAGAACCTAACCCCACGATGAGTGAATCACTATTTTACATTTTTTAACTAACCTAGGATTGTAGGGTTATATAGTAACCAATACCTGCCACCTATTAAACTAACCTAAACTAACACACGGCAGAGCATATCACATTGTCACACATCATTTGTAAACAAACCCTTGTATGTTTTTGGTATCAGTAACTGTAGTTGACCCAGTAACTGAATTATGGTCCTTTTTAAATTATGCAAATTAGGTTGGCTATGTAGCACTGAAAGTGAAAAATATGACACTGATAATTTACAATAACTAAAAGACAATGGCTGTAGAACAGTGGTGTTGGGGAAATGCATTAATACACAATTGTTTTCTTAAAAGATTATGACTGCGATTTCATCGATTACGATGTCCTCTCATGTTTAGTGAAGTGATACAGATATGTTTAATAGTAGGGGAAGTTCCAGTTATATCGACTGTAATCTATTTAGTGACGTATAACAATGGCAATTAATGCCGCAATGTAACTTATAAATACAAAACAAGCTCCTTCTTCAGAATCTTAAAATGCACCATCTCTCCATAACCTATATAAAATTAATTGACTATAACAAACTCACTATAGAGGCAATTTTCCTTACCATTGTCAGTTGTCTTTATAATAAATTTCCACTGTATATATTGGGTTGTTTATGAAGAATCCCTCGCAGGGGTACACAAATTCCAACACAAAGTAGTTTTTATTTTTAATTACACATTGTAATACCACCTTTTGGTTAGGTGATTCATACACTCACATTTGAGTCTATATAACCCTACAATCCTAGGTTAGTGTAAAACCCAACAATCCTAGGTTAGTTTAAAAATGTAAAATAGTGATTCACCCATCGTGGGGATAGGTTCTGTTAGGTTAGGTGGGCACATGTTACGAAATTAGTCGGACGTTAATGCCCGTCGTATATTCGTGTTCTGCATCATTAGTGGAGTGGAAATATACCATTTTCCGTGAAATTATTTTTTTTTTTTTTACAGAAAAGCCCCCTAAACTTAATAATTACCCAAATAAAACGTTAAAAAGACACGTAGACAACGTTCGACGATGTTATCAAGTTATTAACAAATTTTCTTTATGTTCTTGTAAACACATTTCGTAGGCCAACATAATTGACCTTAGCACACACAACTTGCAAACGCAATGGTTAATACTACATATATTTTAACATACCTTAGAACTGTGGATCTGAAGCGTTTCAACATTTCTGCCGCTCTTTCCGCGACGTTGCAGGGTTTCATTTCCCCTCGCCTAATTAGGGAATACAACGATTCGGTGAGGTTAATGATGTCCTGTTGGCGTTGGTGACTTATCTTTTATTCACCTTGCTAGAACTCATGACTGCACACAAAAACTACCGCAACATATAACGTAAAATACAATAAATAACATTTTAAGCAAACCTGAAATAAATTTAAAAAATATTAAACACGTGAGAACGCACTATGAGTAATCTCTGTTACAGGTATCAGAAACGAAAGAAATCGGCACAACGAGAAATAATAAAGAGAGGATATTAGTAAAAAAAAAAAACCAGTAAATGAATTATTATTCGTTAAACAAGATAATCGCACCAATTCTCTGGCACGTGTGTCGACCACATCTCGCCAACAACACACGGAACGAAGGTTTGTAAACAAATGGCCGCTCTACTTTCACCTTGAGCGTGATCTTGTGAGTATGCAAGAAACATTGAAATCAAAGTACGTTAGCATCACGTCATTAATAATTGGCATAATAAGATACAAGTCTTTTCGAAACCCATTTGTAAGCGATAAATTAACAATTACGTTAAAACTTTAGAACTATTTCCTCTCTTTGTGCTGGCAACCTAACGGCATAACAGTATCCGCGCTCGCCGCTGTTTGTAATGTTATATGCATGTAGCTAACGGCTAGGGTGTTTTTTCAAAGGTTGATTTTCAAAAGTTTCTTCCAGTCGTGAACCGACTATACCTACCGGCATCGTGCCACCGTCAAAAGATTTCGATTTATTCTTAATAAACCAATTTACCCGTAGCATTTTCACGTTGGTGTGCCCCCTCAGGAATAATGTTGGGCTCTAAGTCATAGTCTATGTGTTTTCGACATATCCTGCAATTGAGAACCACCTTTGAAAGTTCTTCGGTATAATTGAGAATCATCTTGTATAAAGGAGGTATAATGACAGTATAGGGATTATGAGGACTTGGCAAATTGGGACCTGGGACTGGAGCGTCGGAGCTGTTCGTGATCTGTCATTCCGGTCGACCGGTGGCCATCTTGGATACATGTGAACTTGGCATTTGATCTTGACCCTGGTAACATTTGACCTTGACTCCAGTTGGAAGTATATCCAACCACTTGTAGTTTCCGTTCGCCGTGAAATGTCTCCATAGTTCAGCTTTGAGTGTCCTGTGAAAATGCTCGACGATGTTGGCCTTGAACCCAGAGTATGTAGAATAATGATTTATGCCATACTTTTTCACTAGTGCACGAAAAGTTGCCTAAAAAAAATATTGTTTAACCATCGTCGGTGTGGAGATTTTTCGGTATGCGTCCTTCGCGCAACACATCCGCCACGGTTTTCGTGACATCGCGCGCATTCTTCGACTTGAGCGGCTTGGCCCAGGCATACTTGAAAAAAGTATTGAATATCGTCAAAACATGGCGGTGACCTTTATTCACACGAGCGAAGTCTTGCATTTCGATCGGGTCAGATTGGAAAGTATCGTCTAGCCCTTTCATGGCGTATTTTCTGCATGGGTAATTTATCCTAGCGTATTTGTGCAGCTCGTCAGCAACTGCGTACTTGCTCATTTAGAAATGCAGCCCGCCTCCGCGAGTTCTTCGATGATGAATATTTATTTCGTTCGTGTGGGAGCAGTTCCCTGCTGCCTGCGAAGCAATCAGAAGTCTCAGCATATCAACTAACTCGTACGGATAATCCCAGTACTTATGGTCGATTTTTTCTCCTCTCTCCAATTTGTGTGTCAAACCCGAACCACCAATTTCACGTACCCTGGGAAACAGTCCGGCTTTAATGGAGAATTTTTTGTGCGCCGTATCTTCAAATCGATTTGATGCAGAGTTATTCTCGGCGTAATATGAGCGACATTGCTTTAACAAAAGGTGGTACTTGTGCAAATCCGATTCGGTGTAGTGTCCAGGGTGCCTACGAAACAAAAATTCTCTCAATCCGTGCGTGATTTTTACCTTACACTTGCCGATCTGCAGTACATCCGCGGGAAAAAATAAAACTTCGTTATTTCCAAGGCACCATTTCCCACCACTTTTCAGCAAAACCGTAAGTCTTGTCAGCAGTACGGTCAGAGTAGAAAGATATATAATGAGATAGAAGAGTGCCCACATCGGGCCTGTGGTCTCGTGTTCGTTTCCGTTCTCGCGCACGCAGCAAATCGATCAGGGGCAAATCGTCTTCGTCGCTGGTGATGCAACCTTCTGATTAGGGCAATTCCAGGATTCTTTTCCGTTTACGAGTCAGGGTCGGTTCTTCCACAGTGATTTCAACGCGGGCATCGTCTCTTTTACTCGGTTTTTTTTTAATATTTCGTGTAACCGGAGGGTAATATGTTTGAGAGCCTCCTCCCTTCGATTCTCGGCGGTCATCCTGTTATTTTTCGTGAGTAAGTATTTGGTCCATACCGTCTCGATCGCTCGCTGAAGCTTGTTCACCAATTTGGTTCGGTTATCCATCGTTCACTGAGTGGAAAAGGCGTTTAGTAAATGTATATATATCGATGTCGCCTTTTCGTAGGAAATCATTCGCGATTTTCTGAAATTTCTTTTTCGATATTTTCGAGCTGTCCGACACACGTAACCAATATTTTTTTTGCTATGCCTCGCAACATCAGTTTTCACAGCCAGTTTGTACATTAATACATTTTGTAGGTCCTTCAACTCTTCTCGTCTCTGCACGTCCGGTACATTGATGAGGTCGATTATCCATGCCTCCATGGTCGCTATGCGTTTATCGACCGCCACCAAATCTTTTACCACTTCATTTTCCACACTTTCCAATTTTCGATCGATAAGGGACAAGTCTTCTCTGCGTGCAGTGCTGAAGCGATTTTGCCCACGTTCAATTTCATCGTGATGATCGATGCCGCCAAATTTGGAAATTCTTCCGTGACTCATGGTTGCATTCGTAGGATAAATTGATCGAACCCACGCCTGTGCCTGCCTTTATCTAACCAACAGTTCTTTACGATTACCAATATACCGAACTTGTTTTTCCAGCACAAAAAACACATATCTTCGAATTCTGCAAGAGTCATGTCTGTATTTACGTGATCGTCGTAAACGTGGTGTAAATTAGTGTCATCCACGTTCGCGTGACATTCCATGCTAAAGTATTCTTAAATACAAGTTTGTTTTTCGCAGGCAATGGCATCGAAGACAAGTATCGAGTTTGGAAGAGCTTCGTTCAGAGGCACCACCTTCTCGTTTTCGCTGCAGGGGAAATAACCCACGCCATCCATGGCCTGCAGTGCTCGTGCCAATCGCTGATATTTCAGTTGCTGGAGTGATTTTGAATAAACGTGCACGTTCTCGAACCGAACCGAAGGCCGTTCGGTTCTTCCAGCAGGCTCAGTAGGACGCATGTTTCCCCCACACCCAGACGGCCCGCAAATCAGACCTCGCACGCTATTAGACAACAGGGCACCATGACGTGATTCGTACTCGGTTTCGGCATCTTCCCCGGTGATACGCACGGGGAGACCAAAAGTCCTGCTCGATTACCTTCATTATACTGAAACAAAACTGTATAAAAGAAGAATATTTTTAATTTGCTCGCTCAGTTTAATTCAATGCGCCGTAAGGTAAAGACGGTGAAATCCGGCCGTGGGATCGTCGATTCACTCATCAATAATCTCCCGTTTGAACTTTACATTCCAGGATACAGGTTCTGCGGGCTGGGAACAAGGCTAGCTGAATGGCTGTCACTCAACGAGACTGGCATAAACACCCTGGACGAAGCATGCAAGCAGCATGACATCGCCTATTCCCATTCCAAGGATCTGAAAGTTAGGCACCAGGTAGACAAGATACTTGCACATAAGGCCGACGAAATAAGAAAAACGGCATCCGCCGGGCTCGGAGAAAAAGTAGCAGCCTGAGGCGTATCCAACATCATGAAAGCCAAGCTTAAACTGGGCATGGGTCCATGTGCAAGCAAAAGGCAGTCACAGTGACCTCGAAGGACCAATAGGAAAGGGAAGGCCAAGGCAGGAGGGTTCCTGCCCGCACTGATACCAGCAATCGGTGCTCTGGCTGGTATCGCCGGGGCAGGCACGAATATTGTAAGCTCCGTGTAGCGGGCCTTGAACGATCGAAAACATGCAGGGGAAACCTTCCGCCATAACAGAAAATTGGAAGCTATCGCCATGGGGAAAAACGGCCAAGGGCTCTATATTCGTTATCCGTATCGAGGAAGAGGAGGATAAATTTCTGGAGGGAAGAAATAGGAAAAAATTGCAGAAGGAAATCAAAGTGAATTTGCCTAGACGCCCACTGACGAATGTGGATTTGGAGCTGTTTGCGTGCAAATTGAAAATATCTCATTTTGGCAAAGTGTTTATGAGAGGTGCTTTGCCCCCTAAACCCAAGAGACACGAATGTGCCATAGTCAATCTGGACACGACAGCCGGGCCCGGTATGCACTGGGTGGCCTACGTAAAAAAGGGTAAACAATTATGATAGTTTTTGGGAATTTGCATCCTCCGCCTGAATTTCGCGAGTATTTGAATTATACCAAACTAACGCACAGTTACGAAACGGAACGGATGCCTTAACACGTGGAACTGTGGACACTTGTCTGCGAGTTTTAAGAAATCGAGATTTCCAGGGATAAATCGAAAAAAAATTAATAAAATTCGCAGGTAGTAAAAAAGGTGTGTGAGCCGTACCGATCTCATGAGTATCTCGGTGTCTATCATTCTGAGTAGTCAAACGACCGAGCTGCGGGCCAGCTTTTACCCTCCCTTAGAAATGGAGGGGGGATGGTGTGTGGTGCTAGTGGATTTTCAAACTTACAACTCCATATCCAACATCTAAGAAAATAAAAATTCTAGTTTTCGGTATTCGGTTGTGGGTGCAGCGAAGGAAATCGTCTTTCCCACCTGGGCGTACGAGCTGAAGGATATTGAATACTTCTTAAGAAATCGCTGCCGCACGACATTGCATTCGAACTGCATGGGAATCCGAACACCCTGAAGGCCGAGATGTTTTGCACCGCAGATGTAGATATCACGGAACCGGACACGATCGGGTCCGTGCTGGCAAGAAGTAACTAGAAAATGTCGCAAATGGTGAACTACAGCTGTAGCGGAAAAAAAAATGGTTACGGGAAGTACAAAGTGATAACACTCTAGTATCTGGTACACTAGAAGACTTGGCATCATGCGACGAAGATGGTTTCCCGACTATGCATAAACTATTAAAATAGTTGGTAACTTTGCATAAGAGTGTCGCATCGGCAGAAAGATCATTTTCTACACTTGGGCGGCTCAATCCTGACTTCGACCGCATATGGGAGAGGAGGGTAACACAGGACTCGCCCTTATCAACGTCCATCGAGATATACCAGTCAAAACAAAAAACATAATTCTGTGATTTTCTCAACTTACTCAGCACCGTAAACTGACATTTACTATTTAGGCCTTTTTGCTACGTACCAAACAAGTGATGGAATGTGAACGAGACATAGTTTTAACATAATATACATAAGCAGAAATTATTTATTCTTTTTTTTGACAGTGTTCCATTTCTTGTTATTTGTATGAACAAAGTTGTACATAATGAACAAAAATTAAGAAAACAGACTCAAGATTCTTTGTAGGGTACTTTTTTCATGTATATCTATTATGTCTTATTTGCAGTGTGAAATACTTTGTATGAATCTTGGTGATTTAGTTGGCAAATAGTAGAGATGTGTATAGACCTAATGCAAGAAAAAGAAAATCTGTTGTTTAAAAATCGTTATCTTACATGCACATGCTGCTGAATTATCATGTACTTAATGTATATCGAGTTTAACTTTTGTAAGAAAATGTAGCACGTGATTCACTTAAAAACATAATTACAGCTAGCTACATATCCAAAAAGTGGTTAATTGTAAGGACTGTAAAAATGCTTGACTTGTTCGTATTTTCACTTTTCACTGCATTTAATTTCTTATTATTTGCATAAATATTCTTGGCAAAATTAATTAAAATGGAAAAGAATGTACTATATATATTGTCTCGTACATTGTGTTACTTACAGTTGGTCTAAAATGTAAACATCTTGTTCGTTCGGTGACTAGTAGTGAATAAAAAATTTACAATATAAACAAGAAACCATTTTTTGTTAAATAAAATTTTACACTTGGTTTTTGCTCTTGATCTGGTATGCGCTTAACTTTATACTGCAAGAGGAAAATATACATTTCTGATATATAATTATATGTGCGTGTATATACTAGATCACAGTAATTATTAAATGTTAGTTAAGATATCCATATTTTTAAATAATCTACTTCCTGTTAACTAAGAGCAGAAAAATTATATTTTCTATAGAATGATTTTGTTTGTGTGCATGCCGGTTTGCAGTCGGTTAACTAAGTTTATTACTACCACCGGATACAGTGGGCACCCTCCCACGAAAAAATGCTGGATCCGCCCCTGCTCCCAACGTTCAGGCACACATTGAAGTTTCCGTCTTCAAAGTAGCCAAAAGTATGTTTTATTATTTTCCTGTATTTGAAAGGGCGCACCCTACGTTAGTCGGTTAACTACTGGAGGAGGGTATTTTTTAATAGATTTTACGATCCCTCATATTTCGCCCCCTCCCTCAGCATAATATGATGGGTACTGCGAAATGCATTAGTCACTAAGCCAGCTAGGGGGATTTCAGGGTGTTTCCGGGTTTGGCACAATACACCTGGGGGGGGNNNGGGGGGGGGGGGCTAGTAAACTACAGGGAAGTAGGTGTGCATTGCGGAACGACTCTCGCCTCGAAGTGAGCAAGAGTTAAAGTGCGAAGGGCGCAGAAATCCCAGTACAGATAGAGAAGGGTACTGGGAAGAACTGTGTGACAATACTGGCAGGGATGAACTTCAACCATTAATTATCGGGACTCTGATACAGCGCAGTTAATTTAAGTACATAATGCATGAAACTGAGAAATAAGATAGCTGATGGCGATAGATGGGATTGACTGGTGATTCCACCCAATCTTGAGGCGGCTCAGAGAGCTCTAGTATCGCAAGAATGGCACCGAGCGCCCCTAGCGGTGACAGTTGAACGAAGCAAGTTTTACCAGTTGCCGAACTGCTGTCAATATTCCCGTTCCGGGGAAGGGCCCGCGCATCAATAGCTTCTCGTCGGTTGTAGCTGGAAACTGGGAAGTTAGCAATGGCACCAACTCCATCTTCACTTTTCAGTGCTGTAATCAGTACCTGGAGGGGGGAGCAATCGCTCTTGGAACCACCACTCCCCACCTACCAAAATAATCCTTCCAGTGAGCTCTGATAAGAGCTCGGCGGGACTTGCATGGTCTACCAGTGAAGGTGGCTAGCCGCTGGCTCAGGATGAAGACTGATGACGTTGCATCTAAGTTCCGCGCATTCCGATTCCCTTCCTCACGCATCCGCAATCCGCAGTCTGAATGCTCCAGTAGCGAAGTTCGCTCCACGTCGCCCTGTGCCACTTCGAGATCCCCCTCTCCACCATGACCATGGGGCTGCTTCATGCAAGACGCGCTTAACCGCATCGTACTGAGCCACCCAGTTCCCCCCCCCCCNCTGGTATTTGAATATTCCCAGCCACCTCAGAGCCTGGGAATTACCTGTCCACCGCCTGGGAGGACGCTTCTAGCTGGGTGGTAGTGAGGAGAGTGTTGCCCAGGTGGTCTTTACTTTATATCCTTCTTTCCTGTTCATATTGGAAAGGTGCTTAAATACTTCGATAGATTCTCGGATGCACATTCTTTTGTAATTCGAAATTTTGGCTATTTTCTCGATCTGGTCAAATGCAGTGTTGTAAGTAGTTACATTCTGTCACGTGTGCAAACATAGGGAGTGACATCAGCATTGACGTGGTGGAAACCTACGAGCCGAGGTCCTGCTGACTATGACCGCAAAAGCGTGCCAACTTCATTAACTAATCGCTGGTAGTATGTAGTAACATACAATATGTAATTTCATTTGACGGGAAGAAATTCTGCTTCACTTATTTCTTGAAGCCTGCGCCTTCCTCCATAATTAAACGGTGCGGCAATCCTTTCAATATAATAAAACATGTAAATTAGTCTAAACCGAAAAAAAAAAAAAAAAAAAAAGCAGCAGAGAAGTGACAAAAGATTAGCTCTGCAATCTGGTTTCATGCTACCGGCGAATAAACTTATGTGGGAACAATCCAAATATTGCTGAAGATGTTATGTTAAAAGAACTATCTGTTCTGTATGAGGAACATAATATTCTGCTGTAGAAATTATATTCATAGTTGCAGATGCAATCACAGACAAAACCACAAAATACAGTTCTGTTGCAATTACTCCCTAAGTTAATAAAATTTAAATGGTGCCAACAACCAGTAAGTCTGCTGTCCCTGTATGGGTTATGAGAACAGAAATTTGGTTCCAATACCCATATTTTTTTCTTAGTATACGTCATACAACTCTTAGGCGTATTTATACCGCCATACTTATTTATTGTCAAACGGGTTTTCTTTAAGAATTATTCTCAAAGCGGCTTTACCCAATGCCCTTCAGCGGCACTTACAGTTTCCAAAAATATCTCTATTAAGTAGCGCCTTGTTTTCCGTTATCCGCTTCGCCTCTTCTTCCTCGAAGGTGAGGCCGAGCTGCACCCAGTGATCCTGTAATCCGATCGGGATGGAACCGTCTCCTCCATGCTCCCCGGCCGAGAGTTCTGATGAGATTGAAAAGCGACGGCAGAATACTCATAAATGGGTAGAGGCGTCTTTGCGAAGTATCGATCGACCCATCGACAAGGAAGTTGGGTCGACATCCCACAACTATCGATGAAGGTATTTCAAGCGATGCCCTCGTGTAAAGCGTTCCGAGTAGGGACACACGAATCTTTACCGAGATCTACTTTCTCGCATGTCGTTACCCAATTTTTAATACACACAAGCACGTGATACTGTGCTGTTCGTTATTAACAGTTTTTTTTACATTAGCGCGGTTTAATTTTGGGATTAATATACCAATTTTACGTAAATCACAGATGGTTTTATGGCATTATCTCATTCATCGGCAAATGTCACTATATAGCTACATTAAAATAATTTAAGTTTACTTCCAAATATTTGCAGGTAATGCAAAGGCAAATAATGCTCTTAAGATATCATTTTCATGTAGACAGGGATTTACAACTTACTTTTATGCCAGCTTAAAGTTATTTTTTAATCTAAATACAGTTTGTAGTAATATTCTGATAAACCAAAATGAACTAACGGATTACAAACACTTTTGGTAATTACCATGATTCTCGCAACATGTAAGAAAATTAACTAGCTAAATAGTTTTTGATAAATTTTAAAGAATCATGCAGACTATTTTTTCTTGGCGTTGTAAAGAGTATAGATACAGTCTTGCATGAAAATATTAAAGAAATTATTTACGCTTAATAGTATTCATCACACACACACTTGTATAATAATAATTTTAAATTATTTAATTTATATAAACGGTATTTTACGCACATCGAATATATAAATTTTCTTGTTTAGTATTTACTTGGGCCTTATTTAAAACCATGTTTACAACTTTTAAAAAATATAAACAAAGTTAATTGTTACAATACACTGCAAAACCGTAACAAGGATTTTATATTCTACGAAATTCATATTTTGTATACAAGTTATTATTTCACCTTTCAGCTATCCAGTTGCTATTCGCTGTTGGAATGGAACTCTCGGAGATATTAAATGTATCAACAATAATACACGTATTATGAAAAAGTTCATCAAAAATATCGCTAAGACAGAATATGCTTGATTTTCTCTTGTTTATTTGTAGTCTCCAATTTGATAAACCATAAAATAACTCGCTTTGAATAAAATTTATTTAAATACCGATAAAAGTGGGAAATTATTTACCTATCTGGCAGTACGAATATAATGTGAATGATACTTAATTACAAGGTTGTTTCCGACGATGCCAGATAATACGGAAGACACTAGGTACAACCTTGACCTACATTAAGTAAGAGGTTAAGTCCGCTTCATACCATTTACTGAAGCAGGTAAAACGAAATGGAAAACGACTTTTTTTCTTCTTTTTTTTTCTCACGTTCTACACAAACTACGGCAGTTGAACGTTAACTGTGGTTGTATATGCCCTTACCTGCATTCTGCTGCGGTTTAAGGACGGTTGTTTGTAAATACTGAAGGCGGTCACGTGACGGGCACAGCTATCTTCCACTCGCCGGCAGCAGGGCGCCGGGCACACTGCGCTTCGATTGGCTGCTGCGCGATCCTCCCCCCCCTCGTAATGCTCCGAGGTTTCCCCTCACTCAACGATTCCCCAGGCAGGCAGCCAGCACCCAGGCAGGCTCGACAGGCCTGCCCCGCATTGACTGCGCTCAGCACCACTCCCTAGTCTGGTGGCGACTACGAACACTGCTTAGGGTCTTGATTCAGTCCGGTCTAAGGAAAGATCATCCTCCGACTTAATTTTTCTTCGTGTTAACAGATACGTGTCATTGCTATAACACGTTCGCGGTTTCTTCGCACTTTTCGAATGCAAACCTTTGAAAAATTACCCCATGCAAGGCGTGTCTGGGTGTTTCCTAACCATGTAATGTATCGCAAGCGTTCTGTACTTCTGTTAACAAAGAAGTGTTTTATTTTTTGTCGCGTTGAACTTTTACTCGTATTTCATGTATAAATTATAAAGTTTGATCTATAACTAGTACGTACAACAAAAGAAATAGTCATAATGAAAAATATTATTTAAACGAGTGAGTCCGAATGTGGTGCATTGTCCCTTTGATGTAATATTTTTAGACATGCTTAAGCTTTGTTTGCTTAAGACGGATGCATAGTCAGAAAGTATAGCTATAGCAAGGCTTCAGAAAAATTGGAAGTAACTATGAATGTACTATAGTCCCAGGATTATCTTGATTTATGAAGTACTTACTTTTAGTTCGAACTTAGGACAGGAATAGCGACGTACTAAATTGAGAACAAAATATGGAGATATATTGCTGATATCATGTACAGGTTAAGCATAAATAAAGTTTACTTCAAACAAAAAATACATTTGAGGCTAATTTTGTCGATGCGCTGAAGAAAAAATATGCAAATTTAATGGATTTAATGTTTTGTGCGTGATATTTCGAGGGAAACGTAATCATAACACATATATGCCAATCTATAGGAAAGATTTAAAAGGCCCTTCGAATTGCTATGACACTCAAACGCCCTCTCGAAAAACCACTTATTACCAGACATGTTATAAACATTTTCAAAAAAAAATTTTGTACAAAAAACCGCAAATACAAAATATAAGTATATTATGTTGTGTTAATTATTGCTATCTCAGTCAAAACTTTTGGCTTGCTGTGTTCGAGAACACAGAGTCGAACCTGGCCCGGGTGAATAACATTAAATTCTTCTAGAGGGAATTTTTGTTTTGTAAAATACAATTTATTTTCATTATAACAGTAGTCTAAAAATAAAAAATTAATATTATACCACCAGTGTATACGTATGTGCTTTTCCCTAATATGTGCGAAGAAAAATTAACAAATACATATGGATGTTACTAATAAGTGCGTTAATTGTTTCGTCTGTCATCCTTCGGCATTTCGATATAAGTTTGACATCATATTTTTCAATTTAAAAAAAGTTTTTAAATTATATTGAAGTTGCAATTACGGAAAACATACTAGAGCGAAGAATAAATTTTGTCAACATGTACATGCTGTTGTAAATTGTAATAAAAATAATATTTTTAGATGAAGGAGTGAGATTTCCCCCTTAGATCACAATCATTAAATAAGAACCATTTCATTGTTTTACACAGTCATAAATACTGTTGACAAAATGCTTAAAATTAGAATTTAATTCTGGCTTACTCCAACACACCTTTATTTTGTGAACAGTGTTGAAATGTTGACATGCTGTATCACAAGTTAAGAAGACGTGGTACATAATCAAACGCTAAACATCTTAATTAAAGTTCACAAGTTTTGAAAGTCAATATGCTAAAACCAAACAGGGGTAAACTTACACAATATATTTTTTTCAACTTTGTGAACAAATATTTTGTCAGAATAATGCATTTCTGATGAGCCATTCCTTGCGCAGTAATTCTGTATATTGAAATACGCTGCAAGACATGCTCAACGAATGCACTAGTCTAGCAAAATCGTTGCTAACAAAATTAGAAAAAACCGTTAAGTAGAATTGTTTCTTTTTTGTACATCGGCTTAAAAAAACTATGAACTAGAATTAACGTGTCTATATTTAGATAATGTCACAGGCCATCTTAATGTGGCCCTGTGTGTGTTGTGTGTTGTGTGTTGTGTTGTGTTGTGTGTTGTGTGTTGTGTGTATGTGTGTGTGTGTGTATGTGGGTGTGTGTAAAACTAGTGATGATTACGATATGAACTCTAGCTAAACGAGGAAGTATTTATTTGCATATTTCATTTTAGTTCAGCTCCTAGGGCAAGTGGCAAGTTGTGAAATCTCTAAAATAAAGCCAGGCCAAAGTGCCACAAGACAATACCTATACACCGCCTATCTTCAGTTTCTTCTGAAAGTCATTGAGAAAGACGACACCAAAACCAGCATTTCAGATGCAGAAACACATGTGCAAGAATTACAAGTGGAGGAATCACAAATGGAAGGAACATAATGCGAGGATGATGTGGAAACCATACAACAAACAAGACCTCCAGGTGATGACCGGGGTAAAAAACGCAAAACTATGCAGCACAACCGAGACAGGAAAATTTTAAAAACTCTACAGAATACTACACCTGACGAAGATGAAGCGTTTTTCATATCTGTTACTCCAACTGTGCTAAAAATGTCTGCAGGTAATAAACTGGAATTCAGGAAAGATTCAAACCCTTGAATTCCTCCAGTGGCGCTCTCCCTTGCAAGCTCTGCTTCATTACACTCACATAGTTCTATCCCTTGCAATCCTAGTCCTGCACATGGCATTACTTCAGACACAACCCATTTCATGACCTCCTCTCAACAACATCAACAGCAGCCACAACAACAACATTCCAGTGTAAAGACGCAGCAGTATAATTGTCAGCTAGATATGTTTGGAAATCTTACACAGTAATAATTTTTTTTCAGTTACGACATTATGCAGGTGTGTTTATCTTTAGAAATTGAGAAGTGTCACTACTTAAGTTAGAAAATTCTGTCATTTTATAAAGATATACAAGTCTAAATACAGCATAAATATTATGTTTAATTTTTGCACGTTATACTTTTGTACCACTCGCTTTATTAGACTTGTCTCGTCCTCTTATAAATATATTCAGAAGTCTGAGTTTTGATGTTACTCGTATACAGCTCTTGTTCCAATTTGCGATGCAGCGGGGATGTTAATTTAAAATGTCATTGGTATTTTTCTTACCTAATTGTAACCGCAAGCATTTCCTTAGGAGAAATGCACAGTCTCACCACGGCAAGTGCCTCGCCCTTGAATGCTGGCTGATATGCGCACCACAAGATAGTTGAATGTTGTTGTACTCATTCGGAAATAGTTAAAAAAAAAAGTTTTCGTCACTTTCAAGTTTCTCGAAAAGAGTACAAAAACTTCCTTCCATGCTGCTGCTCACTACTACTCTAGGATGTAGCCAATATCGTGTTTGGTAAAAGTCGCAACGATATTTACGGCGTAAACTCAGCGAGCACAATACATACAACATTATGTTCCATACAGGACACATGTTTCCTCCGCAGTTTCTGAAACCAAACTACCCACTATGCAGGTGCCGGAGCCAGTAAAATCCACTTCGTGCAGGTTCGTGTGCAAGAATCCCACTGTTACCGGAGCCAGCACCGGCAAAATGCCGATGTTGTAGGGGCATCACAGTTGCTCCCTTTTACTGAATAAATTTAAGAACCTTTAAAACATATATGGAAAAGTTTTAGGTATTACTGGTATTATGAACAACAAAATGTTTATAAAAATACTTAAACCCTTTCGAAGTGTTAGTTTAAGTAAAATTTCACATTTAATAATTGCTGTGAAAACCAGAAACTCATCAATTCCTTCATAAGTTACAAGAACTTTTCTTCTTCACAGAAAGCCTGCATTTAGCCATGTTCCTTGTTGATAGATCGAAACTTATCTTGATTTTGAGCTTCTCAGACAGTTCCCCGAAAACAAAACACGGTCTGATCCTTCAAAGCTTTCTGACATTACACCCTGACATTAAACTTTCTCTTGTCTTCAGTCTTTATTTCTGCATTGGGGCGATATGTCCGCCCATAACGTTGGCTTTGATACGAAGAAATTTTAAGTGGACAAGTGCTCGAGCTTTGCCCGAGCATCTCCCACATTCGCCAGATCTGGCACAGTTTGATTTCTACCTTCTCTGCAAAGTAAAATGTGTAGTGAAAGGAATACATTTTCAAACTGATGAAGAGGTGCAAAAAAAACCCTGTCGATGAGCTTTGGCATTTCTCTGAGCAGTGGAAGATAGGTATGCAGGGGTGCATTAAGTATGATGAAGGAGATCAAAGGCGCATTGCAATACTTTGGCACTGATCCACACTGTTCTCACTATTCCCGTTACTTAATAGCTACAACTCTTTATAT
>NQII01002374.1:155248-210406 GCA_002778355.1 Clitarchus hookeri
ATATATATATATATATATAGCATATTCGTGGTTTCTTCACACTTTCTGAATCATTTTGTAAAATATCACCATGAATGACGGGTTTGGTTGTTTCCTAATTATTCCATGTATCACAAGTGATTTATAATTGTGTTAACATCAAATTACCTTATTTCTGGTTAAATTTAACTTTTACTTATATTTTACCTACAAATGATAATATTTAATTTGTAATTAGTATTAATAAAAACAAAGAGCAAAAAGTTGTGTTTGTAATGTCTAGCGATAAATAGTTCTTCTGCAACATTTTATTACACTGAGTACGCACGAATGCGGCGCGATGTCCTTTGGTGTAATTTTCTAGACTCGGTTAAGCTTTATTAGCAATAGGCGGAGGAATATCTTGGAAGTAGAACTTTGGCAGGGCTTCAGAAAAAGTGTGAAGTAATCGTGAGTGACCTATAGCTTCCCTCGCCTGTCCGCTGCAAGGGTAAAGGGGGACATTCCAAATGACGACTTCAAAGCAGTTTCGGGAGAAGCACCACAATAAAGCAGGCGCCTTCTGGAAAGACGGGAAACATTCCTCTCTCGTTCATCTCAGCACATCTCAGGTCGCAGACAGACGATACGTGCTTCATCCCCTTCCACTGACCGCTCGAAGAGGGACGGAGATCGCCTCCGTTTCCTGGAGAGCCACCGGCACTGGGGCTCCTCAAAGTAATGTCACTGCCTGAAATCGTGGCCTCGTGCACCGACGTCAATTGATTTTTTTCGTTTAAACAATAAAATGGCTAAAATCCAGATTTAAATGAAATTGCAGATAAATAAACTCAAATCTCTGGCAGAACAAATGAATTACAAGAAAAGTTCTCGTTTTAAAAAAAACTGATGAAACTAGCAAATTATTTACTGAATCTCTCAAAATTTAGATATTAAGAAAATATATTTAACTTCATTGCATAGCTCAGCATTAGTAAGCGAGGAGTCAAAAAATATATATCAGGTTATTGCAAGCATATTGTATGGATTGGGAAACAAAAATATTAACATTCATTGTATAAATTCTGCTAAATTAAAGCTGCATTGTGGAGCTGTATGTGACTTGGCGAACTCAGTTGCAGAGAGAAAAGACACGGCGTGTAGCGTGGATAGGAAATAACAAAAATATTAAAGAAAAGTGTCAATTCTTTCAAAAGTAACAGTACGAAGCGAGTAATTGACCAGCTGCGCTGTTTACATTTTTCGTAGATCGGAAGTAGAAAATTAAGTCGGAGAAATTTCGTGATGGCTCGAAATTATATTATTGGTATTGTGCCAATGTACGACCATAAATAAATAAAATATCCACTTCATCAAAAGCAAGATGCAGTAAGTCCTTGGTACAAAAGAAAGAAACAAATATATTATACAAGATAGTCTTGTACCACCAATGAAATAAATAAGCCCAGAGGGAAACTAATTTATTAATCAATAAAAATACGGTATTGCTGTTGTGTGTAACTATTTTCTTTTAAATGTATTAATTACTTCTGTTTTTCGAAAGTAGACGCAAGTTAATACTTCCATAACAATAGGAAAGAAACGTCGTAAAGACAACAAAATAATAAAACAATTTCAATGATTGTTTGGACACAAATATTCTTAAAAATTGTTGACAAACTGGATATAAACAAACAATATCCAGAAATTAAATTATTAACGTTAACCATCATACCACAAAATATTTTTTAATAAACTTTTTAAAGACTCCTGGGATGCATCCTTAAACACAAAAAATGAGTATTAAAACAAAGAATGTGATCACTTCAAGTTACATTACAAAGTTACGTTTTTAAGTTTCATATAATCCTCACTAATCAAACAACACAATTTAAGTCATGTTTTTTTCATTCATATTTAAAATTCCTTTTAATAAAAAAAAAAATACTGATATTTGGTAAAGAAGTATTAAAACGTCCGTTGTGAATTAGTTGGTTGCAGGCATCGTTTTGAGTCCACAGGAATGGTCCAGAAGGTATTTAAAACCCAATTTTGACTAGTATCCTCCCAGCAGAGAAGGGGCATGCAATGCAGAGAGAAACGACTTATGCCAGAGAATGGAGAGCTTCAGAACATAACATGCAGAAGAGGTTAGACTGAAATGTGCAGCAAACGTTTTAGCCCAAAACGTGCAGAAACGTTTGGAAGATACGTGCACCTTCACTAAAAAAAAAATTAATTTACCAACGAAATTAATTAGTGAGTGAAAGATGACTGGCGCACGAGAAGAAACGAACTATAAAATTGAAACCGTACTCACCAGAGAGGGGAAACAGAAAATATCCAAATTAACAACTACATCTTGAACAGAAAAATAAATAAAATAATGTAACACAACCAACAAAACTACGTCCAGTGGCGACTACATACTACGTAATGGCTTGCGAGAACAAAATATTAAAGGAACTTAACCCACCACACAACGCTCGCATGTCATGATGGCAGCACACCAAGGACAAAGGTGTTCGAAAAATGCTACTTGAAAGACGCAGAAGTACCAAACAAAAGACAATCGGAAGGTTACATAGTCGCCGATAGATGCCGTGGGTTGTCCACAAGAGGCGAATTGCGCTCAAGTGCGCAGAGGTGAGGGCAAATATCACGTGAACAGAGACCCATTTTTTTATGTGAAATCACGCGTCAAGTGGTAGGGATACGCTAAGAAAATTTTCTAGAACTGCAGTGGCAGGAAAGTGAGTGGAAGGGGTAGCTTAAGACGGCGACTGAAAGAATTCGCAACACAGCTGTGTAGAGAAACAATCTATCATGAAACACGGGTCATGCAGGTGAGACGAGATTAAAAACGTAGCTTCCAAAGTACAGATAAAAAATTACTTGAAATCAAAGTTACGAGAAAAATACGTAAATGATAAAATTCTGGCAAACAATGATTAAATAAACTGAAATACATAAATAACACATTTTATATGCTTCGATAAATAAATTAATTAAATATTTACCATGAAGTGATATTATAAAGCTGGAAAAATAGACATTATTAAATAAATTGTAGGTGCTCCAACAGATAATAAAAGCATAAAAATCGCTTTAATAAAATATCAAAGGTAATAAGACAATTAAATATTACTCGCAATAGTTTTTACTGAATTAAAATACTGAAATGGGTTTTAAAAAATAATTAAATTAGTACTCTAGCAGTGACACAACAGTAAAATAGTTGTGACGTATTTTAAAACGGCACAGTGCTAAGGTTACGGTTAAGCTTAGTTACATATTGGGAAGAATTGCAAGCCCGAGCACATTATTTGCAAATCACGAGTTGGCGGGTTGTCATAGCAAGTAGGAATTCCTGGACATTTACTTAGAGTATAAAGATGCTCTTGGCAACCGTTCTCGTTCGGGCGTTACGTTACGCCCATTGGGCATGGCTCATACCTAACCTCAGACATAGCTCGGCAATTGTAAACTGGATCCACACCGTTCGTTGTAAAACCGTGTGAAGTAAAACTCTGTATTTTTTTTTTTTTTTTTTTTTTTTTCCCCTTACCCCGTGTCTTATTTCTCAGTATTCGTGCACCCTGCGTCCCTCAGCTTCTTTGCACGCATCCTTCGACATTTCAATCATCTCTGAACTGTAGAATACTTCACTCTCACTCTTGGCCCCTGATATTCGCTCATAAACATCGACTATTGGTCATGATGTAATGAAATGTTCTACGGACATACCTTGGTGTATCAGAAGTGCGGTTATGTCATTGGAAGTTTCCTCGTGGAAACACTGTAGGTGGCGCCACAGTCTCTCCAGTCGTAGCGTGGGTATGTGGGTGTGTTTCGACGATTCGGCAGTTAAATGTCACCCACACGGGCGTGTGCGTTAAGTATGAGTTTTTGTTCTTACAGCTGTAACGAACATGAAAGTGTTTCGTGCTCTTTCGGATAGAGTATGAATTGGTACTCTGTGGGCAAGCGTGTGTATCGTCGCACGTATTGGAAAATGGAGTCTATAAGGTGTGCCAGCAACAATTCATTGCACAGTTTGGAGGATGAAGACCGCCTGCAAGTCGTCCATTTCAATATTAACTGGAAACTGATAACAAGGGGAACATTGTTGGACGTGCACATGAGGTAGGACGCCCAAAACTGCCAGACGCAACGGTGCAGGAAATGAGAAACAGTTTGCATGCGCCACCAGAAACATCTTTACACAGACTGTCGCAGGGAATGGGAGTTTCCACAAGCGCATGTTAACGAGTTGTCGAAAAAACAAAGCTGCGTGCGCATCGTGTTACTGCTGTGCAACAATTACAACCTCACGACACAGCAAAAGTCACTTACCGTTACTGCTTCCAGCAGTATGTCAGTAACACGTCCGGGAATCCTTGACTACACGTGGTTCTCCGACGGAACGAGGTTCCATCTCAGCGGGTGTCGTTAATTTCCAGAATACCCGGCTTTGGTTTTCGGAGAATCCTCGCACTGTGCAGGAAGCACCTCTTCATTATGAAAAAAAAATTGGAGTGTGGTGCGCTATACCAAGGCACCACGTTATTGGCCCAATCTTTTTAGTAGTAGGGAAATGCCGATTCGAGCCCAGGAAAAAGTCACTTANCGTAACTCCGTGCTGGCTATTTTCAGCAGGATGACGCCAATTGCCACACTCTCAACGCCAAAACAAGAGAAGTTGTGTCCTTCTTTGACTATCGTTTCATTTCCATAGGACTTTGGCCTCCCAGATCGCCAGACCTTACCCCAATAGATTTCTTCCACTGAAAGAAAGAGTGTTGCACAACAATGCATGGACTATTATGGAACTGCAAGAAAACTTCTGGCGTAAAATTGACGCTGTGGCTCTTTATGTGTTGGTGGCTACCTTCCGTAGCATGGGGAGGGGGGTGTGCAGCAACCAATTATGCTAATGGAGACCACTTCCAACACTTTATGTGACGTCACCACGCTTCTCATACACTAAGGTGTGTGTCCGTAGCACATTTGGTTACATTATGACAATGTGCTCGATATTTATGAGAAAATATCAGAGGCAGAGAGTGAGCAAAAGTCATGTACCGATTAACTAAAAACAAATATTTGTAAAATGTAAATTATATTTCAAGAATGAAATTAATCGAGTAATATTGCTTCACAAATTAAAACAGAAATAATGTACGCACGATTGCAAATACGACATACAGAAACAGTGCCCCTGAGCACTTACCACCGTTAAAATATGACACAAAATGCCAATGAAGTTCTATCGTTATTCTAACCATTACCTTTTAAAATGCTTCTTCCATAACATGCCATATGTCTAGCATTAATAGTGAAACTTGTGTGTTAACTACAGCTGGATGTCATATATATATATATATATATATATATATAACAATTCTACTGTCCTGAAAGGTGAGTGTACTGGTATTGGTGCCAACCTAGCCAGCGTTGTCACAGAAACAGAAATTCTCTTCCGGAGAGAAAGTTTATTTTAAACAATAATCAGTGAAACATGGTTGTGAATACCATACATATCTTACTAAATACCTCGTTTCAGTCAGCCTTTAAAAGGGGGAGGGCACTCAAACCGCGTGTGATTTGCCTGTAAATGATTCTACTTTCTAAACTACACTACTTAAAAAAAAAATNGGGAGGGCACTCAAACCGCGTGTGATTTGCCTGTAAATGATTCTACTTTCTAAACTACACTACTTAAAAAAAAAAGTTTGCACCGCCTGTAATTAGTTGCATATGAAGAATTTTTACTGGGACAGTCGGCGCAATACAAAAAAAAATTCGTTTTTCAAGTCTGGCGTGGTAGTGAATTCCATCCCATACTTTCACTTTGGCTACGATCAACCTAGTAACTCAGANCGTTTTTCAAGTCTGGCGTGGTAGTGAATTCCATCCCATACTTTCACTTTGGCTACGATCAACCTAGTAACTCAGAAATACCGGTGGTGCCAAACTTTTTTTGAGTAGTGTGTACATCCCAGTTGCGGGTGTACAGTGGGAGGAACGCTATCATTTCTCCCGGGGTCTCACCGCAGCGGTGTTCACAAGGCCTGTGGCGACGACCGGTGTAGGGTCCGACCGCCCCAGTATTATCGCCGTAGAGCCTTTCGGCTCAACTGCGAATTAATTACCTTGTCCTTTCGGAGGGGAAACTGCCTTAGAGGTATTCTGGCGTAATCCCACCGCTGACACCTTCTCGCCACATGTCGCCTTCACCTGCGTCCCTTCCGGGCAGGAAAACTCGCACGACGTCTCAGGAGAACGAATTTAAATAACGTTCTTCACGGCGACTTAAAAATGTGCAAACTAGCATTCATTTTTTTGCCATTAACAGAACGGCTGTTTTATCTGGTTCAGAGTGAACAGAGGATTACAGAATGGGATGCTTTGTCCCATCATTCTACCCGTCATTTATAAATCAACATAGCCGTACATTTAATTTCTTTAATCTATGAGTCAGTCAAGAGAAACATTGTAACGGCTAGAATGAATGATAAATGCGTTATACGTACACTAAGTCTTCCTTGAGGTTTATTTGAGTACTAGAAGAAATAAAACAATTTAAAAACTTTCCTGTTTGCCAATTTAAGCATCACACATTTACCACAATGATTAACACGCTGAACGGACTCTCTCAATTTGCTGTAGCATAAGTCTAAAAAAGAGGGTGGTTATACTAAAATCTGAACTTGTTAATGTAAATATAGTACGGTAGTTCATTAAATATTAACCGAAGTGAACATTATCGCTTGGTTACGCCTTTGCAACTGAACACAGACAAATGGAAATCCTAACCTCAAAAACACTAAGTTGTTTGAAAGATTATTACAATGGGGGTAAATGATTAATTGAAATATTTATTTTGACTGCAGCTACTCTCAGCTTGTTTTTCCGTGGTTTTTCTCGTGTCTCAGACGTGGTTTTCTGTGACGACGCAGTGAATCAATGGCGTATGTTCAAAATATTTCACTTATTCTCAAAAATTCTCTCTCATAATTATTTACAATCGTTTCCAACATTTTTTTTTTAATTAGCATCTAATATAAAGGGTGATGTACAAAACCGCAGTTATTGCGCAATTTTTTTTGCAATATTTTACGCTAGTTTCGCGAATCGACGCAATGTATCGCTCACATTGTTTCTGTATCCGTGTCGCACCGGTTTGGAGGACAACTGCCACAAAACAGAATAGGGTGGCCCCGCCGGTAATCGAACCCTGTTCGCTCTGGTGGGAGGCGAGCAGTCTGACCACTACTCTACCGTGGCCCCAACAAAGAGACGGAGAGAATGTGTTGGCTTCGCTCCTTGTAAACTGCACTCTAAATTCAGCGCCATAAACTGAGTAGTATGTCACGGTAAGTATAGGCTGTTCGCGGTAAAGTGAGCACTTCTTTCAGCCATTTTTTTAATCTTTTGACCACTTTTTTTTAAAATAAATATTGCCATGTAAGTAATAAACACAGTGTGTATATTCCGCCGCACTCGGAAGTTAACGTCTAAGGTTAAAATAAAATATATTTCTTGATTATCATGTCAATTGAGACGGCTTTCAAAAGTACTCGCTGTACCTTGAATGGCCTTTTATACTCCATTCACGGTTACTTTTAACTTTTCTGAAGCCCTGCTTAAGTTCTACTTCCAGGGTATTCCTCCGCCTCATACAAGCAAAGCTTAGAAAATTACACCAAAAGGCCAACGCACCGCATTCGTGAGCACTCAGTGTAATAATATTTTGTATAAGAACTATTTCTTACCAGGTAACTTCTTACTTCTCCAACACATAAATGTTCTCACTGTCTTTATTAGTTTGTTTCTTTATTGCATCCCTTTGATATATTTTGCATGCACAATAGTACATACATATTGAACAAGTCAAATTTGTGGACAAGTCATGTTATTTATAAACGCAATATTATAATTTATATATAACATATAAGCTAAAGTTAAATTTAAAACAAAAATAAGGTACTTTTATGTAAACACACATCTTGTGAAGAAACCGTGAATAGACTAAACTATCGGTGGCCTACTTGATAGCACTTATACCAGAGATTGATGTGTCTGCGTTTCTGCTTCGTCTCTCCTCGGGAGTGCGTAGCTATATATGTAAGGTAATTTACGTTAAAAAAAAAATTACGACACGCCCTCAGCTAGCCGTTAATTAAATCCGTCTGCGTAGCGTGGCCTGGATTCTGCCGACGGGGATCACAGAAGTGTCCTGAAATTCCAACCCTTTTTTGTGAGGCTTCGGCTCCCCACGCGTGTGAATACTTGAAAGGTTTGCCGAGCGCGATGAGGTGACGTTCGCTCTGAAGGATGGGGCACTTAGCCCAGCAATTCATCTTCTGCTGCCGTTCCCCTCGTAACGCGTCCTCATCCTTTATTAACACCCGGTACACGACGTAGAATTAATGGGAATTTATAAGTCGTCGTATAAAGTCGCTTCACGGTCAAATTGTTTACATTAGTTAAATCCACTGAAAATTATATATGTCGTTAACCACATTTATTAGAACTGTGTTTACGTGTGTGTGTGTATCTGGTGAATTTAAACAGTTTTCTCTCAGAAAATGGTTTTCTTTATAGCCTTTGTTCTCGCCCTTTGTAACATACCTAGTATATACCTGAAAGACACAGATATAATCTATTTTTTCAGCCTTGGAATAAATAATTGGTAAAAAGTTATTACTACGAGTGGTATACGTCCTAGAAGGTTAAGCAAATGTTAAGGGGACTATTGCAAATGGATTACTAAGTTTATGGACACAGTTAATCCTTCCACTACCGTGAAACTCACCACTGCGAAGAGATAGTGCTATAATTAATTTTCTTTCTTTTTCAATGCACACTTTACATGTTCACTATCTAAATTGCATGTTCAAAGTTGTGTTGTGATGGAAGAAAATAATGGTTTAAGGCCAATTATGTTACCTTTTTTACAAACACTTATAAATCTCAGAAAGTCTTAATTCCAGCGATTTTGGTTGTGCGGGAAGGGGAGGCGGCGGGGTAGACACGCCACTTTGTTTGCATTAACATAAAAGTAATATGCCAGTCTTTGTGTTACGTCATGGATAAAATATGTTAATTTGTATGGTATGTACATATATACACACATAGACTTAAAATCATTTTTGTTATTTTGACGTGAGTTCGAGAATAATTTATCACTGGTGCACGAATAAGTACAATACTATAAACTTTGGTAATATTAATTTTTTAAGGCCAATTAACAAGATAAATTTCAGTCTTAGTACCAGAGTACTGTTGTTTATGAATTGCTCATGTCATTCTCTTAAATATTAATATCTAATAAAACAAATATACAATTCGTCTAGTTAAAAAGCCGTTTTAACTGTGAATACAATCATATTACAGNGAATAAGTACAATACTATAAACTTTGGTAATATTAATTTTTTAAGGCCAATTAACAAGATAAATTTCAGTCTTAGTACCAGAGTACTGTTGTTTATGAATTGCTCATGTCATTCTCTTAAAAATTAATATCTAATAAAACAAATATACAATTCGTCTAGTTAAAAAGCCGTTTTAACTGTGAATACAATCATATTACAGGAATAATGAGTTGAAATTGCTGCTTGGGACACTAGGTTTATAGTTTCGATATTGATGCGAAGACTCATAAGAAAGTATAGTGTTCTGCTGATCAAATCAACAAAAAGAAACATATCTTCGTCATGGCCTAGTTCCAACAAATCACCAAAATTGTCACTCGTTATCTCGAGAGGCTTCTGGTAAATGTAAGGTACACAGTTCAGTTGCAGTATATTGTTGAAGTAAATCCACATTTTAATAATGGAGTGGAATTCAGTTTTTAAGTTACATTTCTGTATCACAACTTGACGTACAGGCGCGGTAAATCTACTGAGTAAACTTTTTCGTCGTAAATCCTGCATTGAACCTTTAGATAACAATATTTAATCGGCTCCAGCCATTTTAGAGTTATATAAATGATTGTCTCCATCTTTGCCCATTTCTTCAAAACGCAGTCTCAGACTGATATTTATAAGAGTTTAACACCATTTTGCAATAACTTCGCGCCAGGTTAGCAGTGAGACTGTTTTGATTTAATGACATATAATGTTAGGTTGTAACTAAGTAGTTTGATAGATTATTTTTTCCTAAAATTATGATACTTGCTGGAAGTCAAGGTTCCTATTTCACGTAGTATAAATTATTGGCCAATTGCATCTGTAGAACCTTATGACGTCATTTTTTTAAGAAAATGAATTAGATTTGCTGAAAGTCAAATTTTTCATATACTTTTTTTGAGGTCAGCGCATTATTTTTTTACTGTCTTTTTCTTGTTCCCGAGAGCCTATTTTCGTTGTTAATGATCATTCAATATCTCCTGCATGCTTGCATTCTTTTCATCACTTTTCCTGAAGCTACCTTTGTCTTTAAGGGGATGAATTCGAAATATTGCCATAAATGTTATAAGAGGATGTTATATTTTGTCCTTTAAACGCTTCAAAATATACATATAGAAAGTTTTCTGTTTGCTCAAATCAGCGTGGAAATAATACCGTGTGTAGATTTTTCCAATGTAGTGGGTTTCTAAGCGTGGAAATCTCTGGATGCATTGCAATATATCTTCCACATTGCTTATCTGTTTCATGTAGTTATTCTGGTCAGTCTTCGTGTTTATCTTTCACAACTGTGTCAAATTCCTCTTCCTTTTTATTTACACGTGCGCACGGTTCTTTCGGAATTACTACAAACGTGATCTAACAGACCACTGCATTATATTTTCTACAAGTAATAATATTGGCTCTTAGTCCGCCTAAATTCCTCTTGGTTCAGCAATTTCCTTTTTTATTTATTTTTACACAGGTGAGCACAAATAATGAATTAAAAATAATATATTTTCAAATATTTATGCACCACAACTCTGCAAGGCACCCCTGAGCGATCATACATGACATTAATATATGCAAACGCATTACAATGAAAATTCCTTCTTTATTTAAGTAAAATTGATAAGTTGATCATAAAACTTGAATAATACAACTTGCATGAACTTTAAATGAAAACATTATCAAATGCCAAGATGATTAAAACAATGATTATAAAACTGACTAGATATGAATACTTGAGCAACTGGAAAGGAGGGCAGCTGTTTAAGCCCAGTAAAACCTCATAAAAACAGAACATATTAAAATTACTATTAAAAGGATTAAGATTTTGGCGAGGCAGTCAAACAATTCATTAAGGCGCCAACCTAATAAAAATGTTGCAGATTAAACACATTAAAAAAAGTATACAAGAGCCCAACGCGAGAGTCGTGGACAAGAAAATTACTTAAAAAATATTAACTGCTGGGCAGCGAACAAGATAATACACGACATATTAAAATAGGTAGACACAGTGTGACAGAGTTTTAGTTTAAACCGAGACAGAATTTAGACGGGCAACCGAAACCACGATTTTGAAAAACTCTAGCATTACTGCTCACCCAAGTTAAACACAACTATGCCACACTAGCACTTAAACATTTAAAAACAGCCCTTCCAACACACAAAATTTGTCTACGACTCACCCTTATTTACGCCCTAATGCTCGGCGGCTCAGACAAAAACACTAAATTAAAATGAGCTCCATCACGGCCTCGACGTCTACAGGACAAGTGCGGCGGTTAATCCACGTGGAGAATTTTTGCAAGTGACACGGTCAGGCGGTGACGGCAGAGCGTAGAATAGAAAGAGCCGCTGCTGCCGCATCACCGGGCCAAGCCCCTCAGCGCGGGGGAAGTACAAGGGTCCTTGTCTTCCCGAGCGGTAATCACAATTTACGTCTGGGTTAGGGGCAGCTAACCCGACATGCGCGGCGATTCGCATGCCGGGTAGTTGGTTTTGCGACGCAGTATAACCCCTGGGCCGCGGTTTTTTCAATCTTTCTAATAGAAAGAGATTGAGCCGTGCTACGGCTTAAATAAACTATCTGAAATCTTATAAAAAATTATGATTTGCGAGCGGAAGGTAATGAGAGTGAGAGGGAACTGGGGAGAAAAGAGGAGGGGATCCAAACCGAGCAAAGAATATACCACCGCGTCGAGTTGAAAACAAAGAAAATGTCTTGCGTGACGGACGCTAGCGTCGCACACGTATGGGATAACCCTGTGTATTTCCTGTTATGCTGCATACTTATGGTGCTAAAAATGCCGAGAAAACATTTTTCACTTTCGTCTGCAGAAGAAATACAACTGACTATCTTGGTGCATGGGATTCAATTGCATCGCGGCTTCAAAAAACTTGGTAGGGGCCCCAATACCACTTTTTAGAATAGCGCATTTTATTGATTCGTTCCGGCTCTTATTTGTTATCTCTTGGTTTCGTTTTTTCTAGGCAGTGCTGCTTCATACCTGTGATAGCTTTCTGTATCAAATTCTTCAGACATAAACTTCAGACATTTAATGTCGTTGTTTGTTGTGGCTTGCTGTTCGGAGTCATTTTTCTTTTCCTACACATACTACTTCGTAAGTGAAGGTTGCAGCAATTACCTGAATTTAGGAAATTAAAAAGTGGATTTAGCTGAGTATTCCTAGACATATTTGTCACGAGCGCCAAATTATATATAATACTTAACACCCATCATTCGATCATAGGTGTATCTGCATCACTATCGTCTACTGGGTCCGTAATCTCAAACCCTATACTTTCCATTTGTGGTTGTTTACCGTAACTTTAAGTTCTCTCAATTAATTTTTTCAAGCTTTTCAAATATTTTAATTTTGTATGTACATATCAACAAAGGACCAATACATACTGTTCCAGACATGTTTTCTTTATTTCTGTGCTTCATAGTTTCATTTTCTCCCTTCTCGTTTCAAAATTTTCCATAAGCCGTTAAAAATGTTACTACAGTAGGTTATCACGACAAAATTTTCAGTGTTTACTTTCCAGTGTTTACTTGGCTCCGATATATTTATTTTCAAAATATGCACGTTATTATTTAGTAAGTGTAGAGAATTTCGCCTTTAACGCTTCTGATTTCTGACTATGACACAACATTTAATGACTGGTCAACCCGTTTTAATAGCTCCTCCATTTGTAGCACTATAACTTCAACTGTATTAATGTTTGCAGCACAGTCACGAACAAACATAAAATAAAAAAACTCCACAAAGATACACTTTATATACTGCACACCCACTGTACACACACTATTTCCACATGATGAAAAAATAACCGATGTTACTGACAAAGACTTTTCTCGTAAATTATATCACGAAGTAAATTGATATGCAACAATCTGCCATACTTTGGTCACTTATAATAATGAACATTGCTATTTCACTGAAACGACGATTTCTCATAATTTTAGATGCACCAATTTGGCATAGTACTTTTCGTAGAATTCTAAATTATTATTATCACAATATTACATCTAAGTGTCTAGTGTTCGTAAGATATGCCATACTGTAGATCCGGTTGTGATTATTACGGGGGTAGTCACAACTTATATTCGATTTTTTTGTAATAAGCAATGGATTGTTACACGAAAAGAATTGCATTTCTCGCTCTTCTGTCGCACTAAAATTCGTGACGCGAAGAGTAATCGGTTCTCCAGTTGCAGATTATTAATCGATATAATAAAAGCAACGAAAAAAAAATTGTAGATCACATGTTATTATTCCAAGCTCCGCCGTGTTCGGGTAATTCGTGCATAAATTTGAGAAACGATACGTCCAATGTCTGATAAGTTGCCATCATTCATCACTTTCGAAGTGATACGGGTGTTACACAGCAGGGATACATGCTGTAAAAAATTCTGATATGACACGTCGTACGTTCTATGCGAAATATATAATTCCTTCAAAGAGGTAGGTTTACGCCGATGAAGGTTTCATTGCTTAATGCATGTTACAAAACACACGGGGTACTCGGCAATGAGGTTCCTACGTTGAAAACCGGGTACCGTTTACAAAGGCCTTCAAACCGTTTCTGTGAACACTTGCAGTAATTTTCACAACATTTTGAAGGTATGTAATTTGATTGAAATGTGCATTAACCCCTAATGCGTGCATGCCTATTGTAATTTATTTTACAGTCGATTTATGTATATCCTGTGTGAATGCAAACACGAAATGTAGCATTGAATTGCTGCAGTCCTATGATATCCAGGATGATTGGTGGTGTAAAAATGTTAGATATTGCAAGAGTCATATTTGAAATGAATGTATGTACTTATTCCGCAAAAACGGCGGAGTTTTAAGTCATAAAATAATGTGGCCCTNGGTGTTGCAAAAATGTTAGATATTGCACGAGTCATATTTGAAATGAATGTATGTACTTATTCCGCAAAAACGGCGGAGTTTTAAGTCATAAAATAATGTGGCCCTGTTATCTTTAACGTTTACATGCTATACTGGGAAACATCCGTCATTGGGAAAGAAATATTTTACATCATGAAATTTAATGTAATTGCCGAGTGACAACGCGAATTATTCACTTAAAATTTTCATTTAAGTTTTTGCTCTAACTTTAAAATTAATTTAGGTCTTAAGCTTAACTCTTAAAGCTGTTGCCTTGCTGATAATTTCGTATAGAGAAATACATTTTAAGGAAATTCTGTTTTTGGAAGCCGATTTTGAATATACCAACTTGAAACCAAAACCTAAGTGTGAGGAATGATACTCTCAATCTGTGTATCGAGAAAAATATAAAAATTTGTTTCTCAGTAATTTTTTATTTAATTAATAAATTTTCTGATATTTCCAGGAAACAAGAAGTAGATTGATGTTACAAATGGCTTCGATAGCAAAGAAGCACGCATTTTTCTGCTCACAAAAGTCCCTGGTGATAACAGGAACGCCAAAAAACCGTTTCATTAACATGTATTTCCTTATATCAAATTCTCAACCAGGCAACAGTCTTACGGGTGTATAGAAACCTCAGGGTATCAGTTCACACCATGTTTTCCATTCTTTTATATAAGTTAAAAAAAAACCTTTTTTCTTTATCGTATTAGGTGATTCACTAAAGTTTTATTGGAAATTTCACTTCGACTTTTGCATTTCTTCTAGGGCTTCCTTCTCTTTTAGTGTCAAAATTTAGCCTATCTTCACCAACACTGCATAGGCCGCTCCATCTATGTGGTCGTTTAATTTTTTTCCTTTTACAAATTACGCAACTTCGCTACCATCGCTGATTCCTTCTTACTTCAAATATGTGACCACCCTTGGGATTCACTTTAGACCATAGTCGTATATATGCTTCTTTTTTTTCGTGAACAAGGAGTAGCCTAAGTTTGTCGGCCTAATTTAGATACATTTTGTATAGCCTATATTTAACAAGCGGGACCGCATTAGAACTTGTGAATATGCTCACCTATTTCTATTCGCAGATATGCGCCGAGTTCTGCTATGGTTGGTTAGGTTCAGAAAATTTAACCAGTCTTCACTGAGGCATAGGAGCGTACCTAAGCTCACCCACGTGCATCTCTGCATCGGGTCATTTTAGGTAACACGCTTTCAAGAAACTATCACACCCCACTCCAATGTGTCTAAAGAGTTATTATTAAAGTTTCAACAACGGTAAGCAATTGATCTAGCGGTGGGTTCGGTACTTAACTTGGATCGATCAATTAAATTAATGGCATGTGGCTCTCAATTCCGTGACACCATTATTAGTAACGAAATACAGGGATTGATATTATGAGTGATAAATTCTTGTTGTGGCATAATAAGACAGCTGAGTACCTTCTTGTCAAGTTTTTTTTACATCTTCATCCTGTCGTTGGGTTATTTCATAATACCCTAGTTCTGTAAAAGCCTAATGCTCTCCCAAACCGCATTATTTATATATATTAAGGGCTCACGCTGTAACGTTGTAGAGATCTTAAGTTTTAGGTGTTACTGTGTATTGCAAATTAAATATGTTTAAAGAGTATTGTGCACTTTGGTAAAAAAAAAAATTTTTTTATGAAATATGCACAGTAAATATTAGATAACATTGTGCTAGTTTACTTTCGGTTGTTCGAAATCAAGCACATGTTCTAGCCTTTTATTAATGCATAATTTATAACAGTATTTTTTTTGTAAAAAATGCACATATTATTAAACGTTTGTATTTCAATAGAAACAAAGTGTTATGCTGAAGAAACTGGGTTTGTAGTTACGAAAGTATCCCAGAGAGAACAAGGATCGACAGTTTTGTTGACTTTACTATATATTTTACACAATATTTACATTGTAAGAACCATCTATTTCTGACTGGGATACTGCTTACGCACTATGGTAACAAACTTAAATCTTAATACAGCGCCTGGGACACTACTCACGTTCTGTGCTAAAAACTTACAACTTAATGCGACGCCCGAGGTAATAAATACGTACTATGCTAACACATAAACATAAATCTAAATGCAACGCCTGGTATTGCGATACTACTTACATAGGTTGCTAGCATAAACATACATCAAAATACATCTGAGATACTACTTACGTATTATACTAACATAAACTTACAACTAAATGCAACACCTGGGACACCGTCTACGTACTATGCTAACAAACTTATCTAAACACAACATCTACGATGCAAACTACGTAGTATGCTAACATAAACATACGTATACATACAACGCAAATGTGTATGTCTTACCGGGCATTCGAACACGTAACCTCATGGTCTGCAGGAAGATACCTTGGTAACTTCGGCTATTGATGTCATACCTGTGGGACGGTGTTAAGTTCGTATGATCTATGAAGAATTGAACTCTCCTAGGGACTGAGTATGAGAGGATGTGGGTTCGAAGACGCGTGATTTAATATAGAAGATGGAAATGAACTCTACCGACAAACTTCGGAAGGTGGTTCGTCGTCCAAAAATAGGTCGAAAATATGTATGCGACCTATAGCTTAGGTCTAGTCAAGAGGGTTGCAACCATCCTTGGAAGCGTGGCTAAAGCAGAAGTTTATTGCTAGTAATGCAGCTAGAATGAGACACAAATGTCTCGTTTTCTGGATAATGTATTATTCAACTACGAAGTGCAAAACGTAAAATACTGGATGCGGATATCAACCAACTTCCGTAGCAGTGGATGGGTTGGAACCCCGTATGTGCGTTATCAAATGTACTATGTTGCATTTTTGGGTAGTTACACAAATATTAATAATCTACCATACATATTCAAAAAATATATCCTTGAGTTTTCACCGTGCATGCCATCCTTTTCGAGAAATTAATGCGTAATGAATAGTAACTTTAGTGGTGTTCTATAATAATGCATTAAATTCTCGAAAATGGCGTCATTTAGCGTAAAACACAAGACGGTTTTTTAGCCTACTTTCCGAAGAAAGTGAATGGTTATGAGAGTACTTTCCTGTCTGTGCGTCTGTGTGTGTATGTGTGTGCGTATGTGTGTATGTATGTGTAGGTGTGTGTGTGGCTGTGTGTTGGTCTGTGCGTGTCGGTCCCCCCTTTTAAATTTGTTGATACGTGAACCGAATTTCATCAAACTTGGTACACATATAATACTAAGTAAGGACACCTGACTTTATAGTTTTCTATCACGTCGGGCACTTAATTTCAAAATGGCGGCCACCAAAAATTTGGGCTGATGTCATATCTCAGAAACTATTCAACCTATTTAAACCAAATTTTGTATGGTGACAGAGCATCATGTAAGCATTGAATTTTGAGACAGAAATTGTTCTTGGTAAGCCATTTTGTAAAATATCACAAAATTAAGGAATACATATTTTTCATTCTATCTCGAAAACTATTAAACCAATCCTCATCCAATTTGGCCGGTAAGTAATACTGCGATATACCAAGTAAACGTAAGTGATTAAAATTGATTAGGTACTTATTTTAAAAATGGTGGCCATACCATTGTTTTATGTTTATTTGGTGTATCTACCATAACATTTAAACAATTGTGACCAAATTTGTAAAATGAAAATATCTGTTACAAGCATTATATATACGAACACAAAACCTTTTTTGTCTGCCATTTTGTAAGAAAGCACCATACAAATAAATAAAGTTATTCTGTCATATCTCGGTAAAAAAATTAACCCATTCTTACCAAATTTGGCAAACACGTAATACTGATGCAGATGATGTTGAGAGATATGTTTTAAGTATTTCAGACACTTATTTTAAAAATGGCGGCCGTGTAGCCATTGTATCTTAGAATGCTATATCATCTAAATTGTGTAATCAATTCCAACATAACTTTGTATGCTGACAGGAGATATTACAACTATCACCTGTATCTACACAGAGCTATTTTTAAAGATAGCATCATGAGAATAAATACATTTTAATGTCATATCTTGGAAAAAAATTGACCAATTCCTTTCAAATTAGGCAAACTTGTAGTACTGCGGCAGATTATGTAAAATTGCATGTTGTAAGTACGTCAGCCGCTAATTTAAAAAATGGCGGACATTCAAAAATTTTAGCTTTAAATGCTATATCGTGGAAACCATGTAATCATTTCCAACTTATCATTATATGATGAGAGTAGATATTACAACTAACAACTGTATCTACATGGAACATCTTTGTCTGCCATTTTTCAAGATAGCGCCATGCGAATAAATAAAGTTTTATGTCACATCTCAAGAAACAATTGAAAGATTCCTATCAAATTTGTCAAACAAGTTGTAATGAGGCGGATGATGTTAAGTGATATGTTTTAAGCATGGGAGACACTTATTTTCATAATCTGAAAAATTATGCATGGTACTGAACTTTTATAAAAAATTTAAAAAATATATTTTTATTATTTTATATATGTTTATATATCAGTTAACATTAGTGCCATTATATAATTGACTTCTTTTTCAAAAACTATGTTAGAATTATGTTACGTTTGTAACCTTGAATGAAAAATTAGCATTTTTCAAGAAACATTTGAGTGTTTCTCCTTCTGTGCGTGAAGAAAATGACAGAAGTTTCCGACTAAATAATTTGGATACGAAACACATATGGCCACTAACCACAGCATTGGGAATGTTTATATACGCTTACTGCAACTGTAATCCCACAATTAATCTTATAAAAACTCTTCCCTCCACCTATTTCGCACTGGACCAGCTACAAATGCAGACAAAAAATGTGGACACGCGTGACACGAATAGAATATTTTATGTAGGTTTATTTAACTTCTACGCACATTCTTTTCGAATAATCATTTTATACGCATTTCACGTCCGTGGTTTCTCCTTACATATATGTTGTTATGCAATGTATTTTCAAAAGCTGTCACATAAAAACTTATAAAAATATATGTTATCTTTAAATGGTTGTGTAAATGGTATAGCATATGTTCAATAAATCTTGATTTAAATGAGTTATGGATCGAGCATTTGAAAATATGCAAAACTGTTTTGTCTTACATGTGTTAAAACTTACGAGTATAGGTACTTGCAAATTTCAATACTACTTGGAAAGTCTCCAAGAGACCTGGTGTCGGTCTTCTTCGTTTAGGTTTAACTCTAGAAACGCCCTGCGTTTCGTTTATCAGGTATATTTTATGTTTTTTTGAAGGATGGGAAATATGTGCATATATGTCCGTGTGGCCTGGCGTTTTTGCTCAGACATTGGAGAAAAATATTTCATATTCTGTTTTCGTAATAATTACCTGTTTTTTTCTCAGCTTTTTCTGTCAGGTTTTCTTTCGTGGCTATAGCTGTAAGTTTCTATAGCTGGTGCCATGATGGATTGGGAGCTTGGAGTATTGGGGCCATTTGTCATCGGGTACAAACACTGATGACCACGGGTAACGCTAATTTTTCATTAGCTTTTCTGTGTACTGACTTCTAGACAACTACAACAAGATAGTTAACTATTTCCTGATCTGGACGCAATCATCCAGACATTTTAGGGGTTGGTATTTTAAGATAAAATATTCCATAAAATCTCTTCGAATTTACTGCAGTTAATTTTGGGCCCTTCGTACTTTTGCTAAAAACACGTTCCGTGACCAGAGAGCTAAAACGACGTTCGCCAAATGTGCTCCCTCATTTGACGTCGTAACACTAGGAGTTTATTATCAGTTCTGCACGCTAGAAAAATCTGACCGGGCGAACACATTTTACAGTTCATCGCCGCCGCCCATAAAATTTCCGGTGGAGTCACTACAGACGTTTTATGATGAAGGCGTATTTTATCGCTCCATTGGTTATTGTTCCGATTCTCGAGTGAAGGAGAAAAATGCGCCTCGTCCCACGGCGCTATATATCTTCCAAACAATCGTTAACTTCCCGCAGAACCCTTGAAAAATATCGGGAAAAATTTAATAATGTAAACATCAATTGCACGTCGAACCCAGACTTGAATATTCGCACGTAATATAACTGGAGGAGGTTGCCGGGAGACAATAAATTGTTCCATGATACTCCCTCCCAACTTTCCTTTTTATCTTTACGTAGATTTAATATCACTCTCTCGGATTTCTCATTATACAGCTGTAATTTCAAAAGAAATCATCATGCCAATTAAATGGATGAATCGTGTGTTAGCGTACGAGTTTGTTTATCAAAAGAATTAAACCAATAGACACTATTTGTAATTTCCGAACTGTAAATCTGTTTCTCCCCATCGTAGGAAATAGTAGGCTGCAGTGAGTAAAAATAAAAATACGCACAGCCATATAACGTATACACATCTATACATATTACGATAAGGATAAAAATTAACGTTTAAACGTACTTACATAATTATTACACTTTATTAAAAAAAAGGATTCTGTAACTAATTACATAAACAAAATGTATTCACTAAATATGTGGAAAAGGATTGCAGTGGTTTCGTTATCATATTAAAACCAGACATAAGTTGTACCTATTTTCGTTAAGCGTTTTGTATGGATAAGATGATATCCACTTAGCCACCGACCATTTGCGAAAAACTTGAGAATAGGAAGTTGTTAATAGCCTTACAATTTATTCACTGGGTTAGGTCCCCATCTTTTTCTCGCTCTTTGTAAACGATTTACCACATTCTAGCCTGTGGCCGTAAGATGGGTACAAAGTCAGATACACGGGTGGAATGAACGGGAGTAATCCGAGAACACCCGCCGGCCATTGGCAACGTCCGCCACATCTCTCACATACGTCGAGAGGTTTAAATTGGCACTTGGCAGCGATTTACTGAACGCCGGTGAAGGTGAAATGAGGTGGGGTATTGAGCAGCGGCAAGGGAGATAGAAACGGAAGTGCACGGAGAAAAACTGCTGGTCGCATCCAACGTCCGCCACGATTCCACATGCGGAATTCCAGATTGGTCCTGCCAAGAATCACCAACATTGAAATCTGGCGAGTCAACCGCTAGACCATTGGGGGCCACAAATTAAAAATGAAACCTCCCGGCACGACGCTTCGGTGACGTTCATACGCGTTGACCATGCAACGTTAACACCCGTCGAAACATTTTCTTCCTCTCGTAGTTTATACGCCGGCGAGCTTGGGCAAGATGTTAGCACGGGAGGCNTCCAACGTCCGCCACGATTCCACATGCGGAATTCCAGATTGGTCCTGCCAAGAATCACCAACATTGAAATCTGGCGAGTCAACCGCTAGACCATTGGGGGCCACAAATTAAAAATGAAACCTCCCGGCACGACGCTTCGGTGGCGTTCATACGCGTTGACCATGCAACGTAACACCCGTCGAAACATTTTCTTCCTCTCGTAGTTTATACGCCGGCGAGCTTGGGCAAGATGTTAGCACGGGAGGCGTCCCGCTGGGAGGGTAAGATTTCGAAGTGTGTCACGCTCGGCAGAGTCTGCTCTACTTCCACGGAGAAGGGTGCGGGTTTACGATCGCTCCAACCACGCGTCGGCGATACAAACTGACCGAATGTTCAAACGGCCTGAAATTATTGCACTTTTTTTTTTCCCCCTTGACAAGCCCATAGGAACAGAGCCAGTAACCCAACTCCAACACCTTTCATTGCTGTTTATAATATTCGCTAAGGTAAAGCTGGAATTCTTCTATCCGGCCAAATAAAATATGTCCTAATAAAATTACTTCCCAAATTTTTCAACAAATAAAGCACTCAAGTAACATAAAATACCATTTTCTTTGGACTTTGAGACTTTCTGGTAACTTTATGCTTGAAGTAGATAGAATTTGTATTAAAGTCCAGAATGTTTGAGGGACAGGACATGCATTATTTAATATTTAAGGCGTGTAAGGTATCGGAAGTTTGGATTTATCTCGAATAATTATCGCAGATAATTAGCACACGATTATCTTAAAATTGCAGTTAATATTAAATACAGTAAATTAGTTTAATTATACATTTATGATTCTGTGCGTAATTCCAACACTATCAACCCCGATATGTTCGGACTTGAATAAATGTGTGGTTTTCATTACACGAATTGTAACTAAGCAAGACTTGATTACATTTACACTATCGATGCTTCTTCATAAAACATAACTCAGCGTTTATAATCCAATCTGGCCGTAAGGTGTCTCTCCTACAACTTGTCGTTTCACAGTCTTTGTTACGACGCCGAGCGAAAAAAAAAAATCAAATTATATTCCTACACGTAAATTTTTACTCGCGTCATATAAGATTCCGTACTTCCGGTGCGTGAACCTCATAAAATGCGCTTAATTTAGTGATCTTGTTTTTATCTTTCAGTTATCGGCCAACAAATAACAGGAATTTCCGGAAATAATGATTTTCTAGAACTGAAAATGTTAAATTCCTTCACAACAAGATAGTGTATTTACTGCAATCCTTGCAGAAAGGTTTAAATGTTTATTTAGAAATATCTTTAAAATGTCCAATGTACAATGCATTATATTATTCGCTGAGTTAAAGTTTACAACTTATGAACTGTTACTATGTATTAAGATTTTACCTAAAATAGGATGGAAGAAAGTAACTGTGGTAGAGAATTAATTTTTTTTTTAGCCCAAAATGAGAATTAAAAGTGAACATTCTACCGGTGTGATATGTTCATATGAAACAGAAAAAAAAGGCTGCCCAAACATTAAAGCAGAGTAAATAACTTCTGTTTTAAGAGAGTGCCTTTCCAAGTATTTGGCAAATTTCATATAATTTACTTTCTTATTTATTTTTATACCATTATTTTTATATCAATTAAAGGCGAATGCATTATTAATTTAAACTGTCCATAAGTATATTTTTAAACTATATTTTAACTGTTTGCGTGTGCACGAGCTGAACGAAGATTGATAATTTTCTCACTGACATTTCACACACTTGAAGCAAAAACAGAATTTTTCTGAAGTAAAACCATAAGTTACTGATAACTAATGAGCCTGCTTTCCTCTACATGGGGGTAAATAAATTTTAGTTAAGTTCTTGAAAGCTTAGATGTTAGATAGTCATTTACATTGGAGATGAAACCAGAAACATGCGAAACAATACAAAGACAGTTAAAATACACGAGTGACTTACCCAGGATTCGAATTCAGAAAAACTGGTAAAATTAAGCTAGTTTGCTATCAACTGCATCACGGAGGTAGGATTCGAAGTATCAACTTCGGATGTAATAAGTCTATTGTTTTGAATGATAGGGTTCACTAACATGAAATATTTACTTGGCCATCATTTTTAAAATGAGTGTCTGAGCCACTTAAACACATAAGTTTACATGGCCTACCATAACGCTACTTGTGTGAAAAATTTAATCGAAATCGGTTGATTTATCTCCAAGATACGGCATAGAAACCTTATTTTCTTTAATGAGCCTATCTTACAAAATTGCTTTAAATGAGGCTCTGTACACCATGTTTGTCGTTTGTAGTAGATAATATCAGCATAAAAAGGTTGATTGAAAATGTTAAATTGTTGAATATATATGCAAAACATATAAACATATTTATATGGCCGCTATTTTTTAAATCATTACCTCGCCCCTTTAAATCATGTAATTATACTTGGCCTACTATAGGTTTGCATAATTTTGTGGAAATTAGTCTAATTATTACGCAAATATGACAGAAATGTTTAGTTTACTCGCCTGACACAACTTTGCAAAAAATCCTGTAAAATCGGATCTCTGTAAGCATATCGGTTGATTGGTCCTCAAGATATGGCATAAAACCTCCATTGATAATGTGACGATCTTCATTAAAGGAGGGCAAAAATGTTATACATTAGAACATTCGATTTTTTGTTATACATGAAATACACAAAGTTACATTTAAACCATATACATAATTACGTAGATATAGTACACTAACTAAAATTTTCTTATACGCGCCATTCAGAAAAAAGGAGACTTATTTATTTAAAACATAAATTAATATAGCCTACCACAGTACAAATTATTCGCCAAATTTGAAATAAATTGGTTGATTGTTTCCCGAGGGAAGCATAGAAACTTTATTATTTCACGTAGGATTATCTTACAAAACGGCAGAGAAATGATACTGTAAGCATACAAAGTTTGGTTTAAATTTATTTTGCATTTTTCGTAGATGAAAAATTCGGAGCTAAAATGTTTTTATAGACGCCGTTTTGAAAATATCTCTGTCTGACCCACTCACAGTTTATCAGTTTACATAGCCTGCCATAGTGCTAATTGTTTGCCATATTTGGTAAAAATAGGTTGTTTTTTTTCGGAGATCACATAATTTCAATTTATCAAGTGATACTATTTTACAAAATGGCGGACAAAAAGTTTTGTGTATGCACATTAGTTTGTTATAATGTATACAGTCATCATAAAAAGTTTTGTTGGTATTAATGACATGGTTTCGAAGATATAACATAAAAAACTAAAATAACTATATATCCGCCTTTTTGAAAATAAGTGTCTGACATACCTAAAACATATCAGTATACATTATCTACCGCAGTACCACTTCTTTGCGATATTTGGTAGGAATAGGAATTTTTTCCCCGAGATATGACATAAAAACTTGATTTATTCATGTGGCACTATCTTACAAAATGGAGGACAAAATACGTTTAGTTTAGACACATTTTATGTTGTTATATATACTCCCAGTATACAAAAATAAGTTGGAATTGATTAAATGTTTCTGAATATATAGCATGCTTTGTTAAAATATTTATATGGCTGCCATTTTGAAAAAAGTTACTGATGTACTTGACGGATATTTGTATATATAAACTGCGGCAGTACTACTAGATTGCCAAACTTCGTAGGAATCTGTCAATTGTTTCCCAAGAAATTACAAAAAAATAAAATAATAATTCATGTAGTGCTATCTTACAAAATGGCAGAAATAGTGGTTTTGGTTTAGCTTATATGATACTTGTAATACATTTCGCAAGCGTAAAAAATTAGGTTGAAATTGGCTACATGGTATGATAGTTGTATTAAAGAAATATAAAATATTTGTATGGCCGCCATTTTGTAAATATGTTCCTAGTAAAGTTTCTTTGCTTATATTTACTTAGCCTATCATAGTATTACTTATGTATCAAGTTTAAAGAAAATTGTTTGAGTAGTTTTTGAGATATAACATAAAGCCTATTTTTTTCATTTGGCACTAACTTACAAAATGGTGGACCATAAAAATTATTCACTTCTGAAAGTATTACTTACAATTTGCACTTGAATGGTTTCCGATACATGACATATCTCCCTAAGTTTTAAAATGGCCGCCATTTTGAAAGTAAAGGCCGACGTGCTCCAAAACTATACAAGTCAGGTGTGCTTGCTTGGTACTATGTGTGTACTGAGATTGGGGAAATTCGGTTAACGCGTTCAAAAATTGAAGGGAGGGCAAACACACGCACACACACACAGACAGACACACATACGGGACAGTGATCTCATAAGCCTTTCTTTCCTTCGGAAAGTAGGCTAACAAAGTGTCTCGCAAACGCTGAATGTGTTGTCTTTATCAACGTTCTGGACTAGTGCCGCTCGCTTGTGTGAAAATAACTTTATATCGCCGCACGTCGAAATTGAAGTGATGAAACTAAAATATTTTAAGGCTGAGTCAGTGTTTGGACTATGTCACACGATTGTGCACGGAAGCCAAATGGGACAAAATTGCCTTGCCGTTTTGGTTTTTCGAGCCACCTGTAACTTTCTAAACGCTCAGAAATTTTCCAGTAATGACAAAGGTTGGGGTCAAACAGTGACCGCTTCGGTCTCTCCATCACAGGCTATTCTACACTGGCTACGGGTATATTCTGACACGGCCATCACCCGACACACTGAAAAAACAAATGTACAGTCTACTCTATGAGTTCATACACTGTAACCGTGTCCAAACACAGCGACGCCAGACAAAAGCAAAACTGGACGTGTATGTGGCCAGACGACGACTCTATGGCGGACCCTTCTCACATCACCTATCTCTCAGCCAGTAGATATCCAAGATCTGTGTAAGAATAGCCACAGAGTTTGAAGTTGTAAAGTATGAAATATCTTCGTGGAATCTTTTTAAAAAAAAAAATCTGCTGCGACAATGGAAGAAAAAGAAAGGAATTTTTTATTAAGACTGTAACAATGTTCTTAGTAATCCAATAAAAAAAAATTTAAACCTATACTTTTACAAAAAAAAATGCTGAATATGCCCGAAAAATAACTCGGTTACTAATTAAAATAATTTAAAAATTAAGTACGATGATTGTTTTGATTATAATAGTTAAATTAAACATTTCATATTGATAGGTCACTAGAAAAATTTTTCTGCTATGAAGTATAATGTTGGTTATCGCGCAACCTGCAAAAGTATGCAGTGTACAATTTTTAGTAGATGTGATCAATACTCTTAAGGCACCCGCCTACCTAAAGCTGTTTTTCACGTCTCGGGGATAAAAGCGAAGGAGCAGAAAGGGTGACGTTGATACGCGCATCTGCTGCCACACCGTAAACCATATTCCTATTTTCGGGGTACAGAATACTGTGCTATGACTCTTACGTATACAACCCCCAAAAAAGTAGAGTTAAAACAATACATTTTTTACAACCAATATTATTCGTTGCATACCAATCTCGCTTTTTACCACCTATTCAAAAGTACTCGATGAACTAATTTACAGTAGATTGCTGAAACATTTTGATGTACACAAAATTTTACCAAATTCCTAGTTTGGCTTTAGGAAAAAAAAACACATCAACAAATGATGCAACATTCAAGCTTACAAATAATATCGCATATCCACTTGATAAAAAACTGCCATCTATTGGAGTTTATTGTGACCTTTCTAAAGCATTTGACTGTGTAAACCATAGTTTGCTTTAAGGCAAATTGAGATGTTGTGGAGTCACAGGTATAATTAACAAACTAATAATAAAATACATTTCAGGCAGATAGCAACAAGTATGCATAAAAAAACAACTGTAACTTAATTTTACTCTAAACTGTAAAAGTAAGTATGGTGTCCCACAAGGCTCAATTCTAGGCCCACTGCTTTTCTTAGTGTATAGAAAGGATCTCCCACGTTCATTAAACCCAAACACTATTCCCATTTTATTTGCAGATGACAACAGTATCCTAGTATTTGGAGATTCAGCAGATTAACTTACACAACTAGCAAACAATACATTTACAGAGTTAAATGCATCGTTTGCAGCTAGTAAATTAAATCTTAACTCAGAAAAAAAACATTAATTTTTTCATAAAGAAAAGCAAACAGATTGATGTAAATATCGGTGTTAATTTAGATACAATTAATAAGTCCACTGTGACCAAGGTTCTTGGTCTACGCGTAGATAATTAACTATAAACCTCACATTGAATATATTTTACCAAAATGCCTGCTTGTTTTGCTCTACGCAGTGTTGCTGAGGTCTTAAACAAAGATACAACAAAAATGGTTTATTTCGCAAATTTTTACTCTATTATGACATACGGTATGATTTTTTGGGGATAAATCCATCGGCAGTATAAAAGTGTTTTGCATGCATAAATTCAGATGCAAGAATAGCTAATGGTAAAATAATACAAAGATAACAAGAATACTAAGATTTTAGCATTTTCATATAAGTAGATGTTAGTCATTTCTTACATTCATGTCCAAAGACAGTAACCTAATTGATAAAAGTGAATTCTATCACAGATAGAACATCAGAATCAAAACACAAGTTCACATACACCCTGTTAATTTAAAATTGGTGCAAAAATGACCTTCCTACTCTGGCAGTCAGGTTTACAACAAACTTTCATAACATCTACAATAAATTTGTTTCTCGAACCCAAAACTCTTTAATAAAACAAACTCAAGAATAATTTTTACAGTCCACTCTTTCCATTCACTATAATAATAATACTTCAATCATAAACATTAATAAATATAAAATTACACTCTGCACGTATTTTGTCTCCCTTTTCTTTCTCTTTCTCCTTTTGTTTCAGTGTAACGAAAACGTGCTCCTGGGAACTGGTAACCTACCATGGACAAGAAGAAGATGAAAAAAAAAAAAGGTGACTTCATTATTATTTTGTACCTGCATAAACATGTATTTTCATTGTGAAACTTTATACAACTTTTTCAGTAACTATACATCAATATGTGTATAAATTAGATCAAATGTGTGCAATAAACCAACAGACCAAAAAACAAGCCTCTTTGTGCAAAGCACTGGAATACCACCTGCATATGACTAAGAATGGTGACTGTATTTTATTAACGGAAATTCTGCAACAAATCTCTGTTTTTCAGGTATCTTATTATAATATTTTCAGATAGAGTAGTCAGAAAATGCCATTTTTAGCTGCGATGGAGGGCTCCACAATTGTGTTTCCAAGGTGCGTGATTTGTTGAAAGAGGCCAAACACCCTCGCCTGAAGCGTGTATTCCTAGTACACTAGAAGAAACGTAGACTCTAAATACGCTGGAATGCAGATGAAGCATCGGGTAGGTGGGCCCTTAAACGGTGATTCTTATATTCCCTTGCCAGTTATACCATTGTGTTACGGGATCGATTGATTTATTTCGGTGACCACACCCGAATTTCCACATGTTGGGAAACATGGCGTCCTTTGCCGTTTGCCTTTGTGCTTTCTCGGACACTCCTGTTTTACCCACCACTGAATGTTATAGTCGACCAGTCCTACGTTATTATTCCATTCCTTCAGAAGCGTCAGGTATCCAAGAGTCCCAAACTGAAAGCTCGATTGCCAAGCGGTTGCTACCCGTCCCTAGATGCACCTCCAGCCTGAAATGTATTTTCTTACGAAAGGAATATTATTTGCCTGGGGGTGCCTACTAGCGTCGTAGGCTTATGCGCACCTGTTGGCCACCCCTGAGCGCGGCTGTTGCAAAAGAACATGCTGGGGTGTTCGCGTCGATCGATCCGGATCGCGCTGCCCAGAGCGATGGACCGAGCTGACGGGCAGCTAATTATATCATGCTCCCTGCATGCGCTGTGCTTCTGTGACTGCTGTGTTTGGCCTGCCAGCAACACCCGTCCCTCCTATCCGCCACAGAGGCGGGCGGACCCCGTGTGGTAGAGACTCTTCATGGTCGAGTCGGCGCTTTTGAAAGCACGAGATATACTTTTCTCCTCAGTCTTTATCCTTCCGCTATGTATAACATTTACATTGTCATGAGCTTAATGGCTTTATCCATGCGTGAGTCAAGTGAGAACGTGAAACTGCTACAAATATAAACGTATTGCTAATATTCCATTTCCTACTCCAATGTGTATAAAGCAAAAAAAAAAAAAAAAAAACACCATCTTTATTTACCTTAAATTTAAACATTACATTTGCAGTACAATTTCAAAAATTATAACTATTTTACTTAATTCACTTTCAACTCAACTGGTATGGTCTATTCGCGGTTTCTTAGCACTTTTTGAAACAAACATGTGCAAAATTACCCAATGGTTAACGTGTTTGGTTCTTTCGTAAATATCATAGAATTAACGTTAACTCTGCTTTATTTTTTTTTATAAAATCGTAGCCACGTTAATAACGGAGTTAAGAAAGACTTGTCTATAATAAGTTACATTCAGCGCTATCAAAAATGTTATACCTGGTATCTGATAAAGGCGTGGGTATATATGCAGTATATGTATAATTGCGAGTAACTCTACATATGAGCAGTTACAATATTGAAAACTTTGCATCTATGGGCCAATAATGCCATCTGTCACCTAAACTAAATCCAATTGGCACTCATTGATTTTATTTTTAAATAACAGAGTGTTTCAAATCGTTGGCTTATAATTCAGATACACAAATATTAAATTAAAAATTCAACGTCCGTTGTAGTTGTGTCGTAACACAATAAACAATCCAGACGAAAGTTGATAGTAATAAAAATGAATACAGAAAATGGAAGAAAAGCACCATCCCTTAAGTCTGATTGGCTGGCACTACGTTACCTTTGCATTACTTCTCGCTTAAAAAATTTAATTTACGTCGCTCTTAATTCAATTTGAATGTATTGCTGAACCACGTCATAAGGAGAACGTTAAGTTAACGCAACGGGTTCCAAGTTAACTTCAAGGTAAATCGGCCTTAAGTCTCCTATGCACCTCAAACGTTTTTGCGCGTTCAAGGCCCAGAAGCGAAGGAGCTATACGGGTGACACTACCACGCTCTCCTAGTACCTCATCGCCCTTACGTGAAAGACGCTGAACTGGCTATGCAGCGTTTCCGTCGCTGCACTGTACTGTGCAAATAAGATCTGCAACAGTGGGACTTCATCACACGCTGTTAAAGCCCACAGATTTAACTACAGGCGTACAGTTTTACTTTTTCTCTACCTCTAATGGTAATTACACTGAGCAAAGACATTTATTAGCCAGGTTAATTTAAATTCCCATTGTTTAAATGAATGTTTTACATGGAGCTGGCAGAAGATTATTCACAGATGCCTCGAGTGCTAAAATGGTTTTAATATCATCAGCAGTGTTCGTGAAACAAAAGAAGACGGCCACGGATTATATTTAATTAGAACTCGGCAAACTGCAAATATGTATTTCGACCTACAGAAGACTTGGTACCCAGGGCTGGTACCTACCTCAAGACCCGAGTTGGTTCGACGTGTTCCGGCTTCAGACCTGATGTTTCTACAGAGGTATAAGGTTTATTTTATTTTGCCAAGAGAGAATTCTTGCTAGTTTCGACCTGATTTTGTTAGCTATGAAACCTTTTATAATTTTTCTCTGACAAACTATTAAAACTTTTCTCCTTCCTTTACCTACACATCCTTCAGTGTCAAGAGTAATCATGTTCTACCGATAAGAAACTGAGCTAACCAAATTTTCTTTTTTCATTACATTTTAATGCTAGTGTGAAACTTTTTTGATGACACTGTAAATGAAAATTAATTACTAAGGAGCCAGTCTGCCATGCTCTTTGAATTAAATTTTTTTTTTAATTAATATCTTTAATTTAATTTAAAGCTGCACATTTTGTCATAATTCTAAATGGATGAAATATTTTAAAAGTTGCTCTACATAATTTTGTAATGTTGCTCCACCAGATGTGTAGTGTTTGTTTTTTGGTAGTTTTGGCTGTAGTTTGAAACATACGACAAGGATTTTTTTAGCGTCTTTTTGTTAAGAGTATTTTTTTTAACATGCAAGTGTGTTGTAAAGTCCGGGCCATAGCACGAACGTTAAAGTTCAACATAATCAAGGGCACTAAAAATTAGTAGAGAAACAGGTTAAAAAGTTTACAGTGGTGCCAGCACCATAGGGCGTCACAAAAATATTTATAGTGGCGCCAGCACCGCAGGGCGCCACAAAACGTTTTACAGTGGCGCAAGCCCCATAGGGCGTCACAAAAAGTTTTACAGTGGCGCCAGCACCGTAGGGCGTCACAAAAAGCTTTACAGTGGCGCCAGCACCGTATTTACAGTGGCGCCAGCACCGTAGGGCGTGACAAAAAGTTTTACAGTGGCGCCAGCACCGTAGGGCGTCACAAAAAGTTTTACAGTGGCGCCAGCACCGTAGGGCGTCACAAAAAGCTTTACAGTGGCGCCAGCACCGTATTTACAGTGGCGCCAGCACCGTAGGGCGTGACAAAAAGTTTTACAGTGGCGCCAGCACCGTAGGGCGTCACAAAAAGTTTTACAGTGGCGCCAGCACCGTAGGGCGTCACAAAAAGTTTTACAGTGGCGCCAGCACCGTAGGGCGTCACAAAAAGTTTTACAGTGGCGCCAGCACCGTAGGGCGTCACAAAAAGCTTTACAGTGGCGCCAGCACCGTAGGGCGTCACAAAAAGTTTTACAGTGGCGCCAGCACCGTAGGGCGTCACAAAAAGCTTTACAGTGGCGCCAGCACCGTAGGGCGTCACAAAAAGTTTTACAGTGGCGCCAGCACCGTAGGGCGTCACAAAAAGCTTTACAGTGGCGCCAGCACCGTAGGGCGTCACAAAAAGTTTTACAGTGGCGCCAGCACCGTAGGGCGTCACAAAAAGTTTTACAGTGGCGCCAGCACCGTAGGGCGTCACAAAAAGTTTTACAGTGGCGCCAGCACCGTAGGGCGTCACAAAAAGTTTTACAGTGGCGCCAGCACCGTAGGGCGTCACAAAAAGTTTTACAGTGGCGCCAGCACCGTAGGGCGTCACAAAAAGTTTTACAGTGGCGCCAGCACCGTAGGGCGTCACAAAAAGTTTTACAGTGGCGCCAGCACCGTAGGGCGTCACAAAAAGTTTTACAGTGGCGCCAGCACTGCAGGGCGCCACAAAACATTTACTGTGGCGCCAGCACCGTAGGGCGTCACAAAAAGTTTTACAGTGGCGCCAGCACCATAGGGCGTCACAAAAAGATTTACAGTGGCGCCAGCACTGCAGGGCGCCACAAAAAATTTTCTGTGGCCAGCCCAAACGTCATACCAAAACAAAACCGTATGTACGTCAACTCAAAAGTCTTACAACCCTGAAAATGGTGGGTGAACTACGATTATTAATCTATTCCTACGTGCATTCTTGTGGCGTTGTTCTTCTGTCGAAATGGCACAACATATTGTTTTCTAAAGTGATGTTGGGAGAGGTGGCCGAGGCACGCTTAAAATAGTTTAACATATAAAACCCTATCCTTTCACTCGGCCTGTCCTGCACTAGGCACCACCCTTAAAGATCGGCTTCACCCCCTTTGCATAGATTGTTCGTTTTCGCGTCATAATTTCGGATTCACAGTAGTTACTTGTAATGTACGATTGTATAAAAATTTACATCTTACGAGTTATTTTATGTTTTCGTGCGTAATTTTAATTGTGTGTTATCTGCTTGGTTGTAAACATTTTGAGAACATATTTATATTATATGCGGGAAAGAGACAAGCTCTCCCACTGAGGCTGCTCTACAGCGAGTGCCGTCGATGCAGGGTGAGGTGTGGCCGAAGAGGAAGCGACCCTGGTCCGCCCCATCAACCTCCACGCATAGTCATCCTCCCCCTTCCTCCGCCGTGTTTGCTGTCGTGTCGCGTGTAGTTGTTGTTTCGCGCTTCGTGGAGCATTGCGGAAACTCACTTCGCCTAGTTTCTTCCTTCAGTCCACTGCGTGGCGCCCTTCCTCAAATTGCACATATACGCTTAAGCTTATGGTGTCCATGCGTCGAACTGCTAGAAAAATGATATCCTACTATTTCCTCAATTATTGCTCTAACGTAAATAGAGTTACATGCACATTTAATTTTGAATAATTTCTATATAACGATTTTAGTACTACATTGAGAACGGGATTATTATAATATATATGTATATATATATATATATATTGTAATTTGCTTTCAGCGTTGCTGCAGGTATCAGATCCATTCATAATGGGGACGGCTAAACTGGCTTCCCGGAGCGCAAGTTAAAAAAAAATGTAATAAATGTAAAGCATTGCTCTTGCATTTTCACGTCATCAGTTTGCATTGGTCCTACCTGTATAGTCAACTGTACATTTATGTGCATAAATAAAATATACAAATAGAACCTCTTGCCGCTGTCACAATTGGGGGATCGAAAAGGGCCTGGAGGGTACGATTTCAACCACGGTACCCGCCTCTGCTGGTCGTGGCAAGTACTTAAGTAGAGTTTATAATTGAGTATATGAAGTTGGCAGAACCACCCAAATGCAACCGGGCGGTATCAAAACCAACTACCATCAGNAGTTTATAATTGAGTATATGAAGTTGGCAGAACCACCCAAATGCAACCGGGCGGTATCAAAACCAACTACCATCAGACGTGTAATCACATGGAAAAACACGCTCTGTCATCAGAAACAAGTGCCCAAAAGAATAAGAGTTCGACATAAAAAAGTACTTATAAGCCATAGTTAAACCAGTGAAATTCAGTATATCATAAAACTTTTTTCAGTATAAGTTTCCCCTGGCTTGTGATAAAATTTATCTGCTTTAAACAATTGTCAATAATAGCACATAGAGTNTTTTCAGTATAAGTTTCCCCTGGCTTGTGATAAAATTTATCTGCTTTAAACAATTGTCAATAATAGCACATAGAGTTGAAAAGGAGTGTAATGTTTTTACCTGGGGAAATAATATTAAAAATTCCAGGGTTTATAAAAACTCGAAAGGAAAACTTTTATCGGGGAATTATTTTTAAGAGCCTATGTATAATAGATGGCTGAAGTGGCTCCAATAAATGGGGGCTGTAACGACCTGACAGCTGCGAGCAGGCGAGGGATGGGGTCGAGGCATAAGATGACAGCAACCATATTGGCCGTACGGGGTTTTCGCCAGAGGGAAGGGCTCCCACCTTGATTCTACAGCGTCACACTCTACGCCATTATCCCTTTATACTCTCACTTTCGGGAGAAGTGGCTTGATCGTAAGTTTCAACAGTGATAATGTGGAAAAAAATTTCATAAACATACACAGTTTAGTGTTCTGAATTTTAAAACTGAGCATATACTTGAGAAAATCATGAAAAGTACTATTGCCGCTGATTGGCTAAAAATAGTAGGGCAATTAACAAGTAAACTGCGGGCATCATTCGGTATATTTTAACGCCAGGTTGACAGNGGCAATTAACAAGTAAACTGCGGGCATCATTCGGTATATTTTAACGCCAGGTTGACAGCACTGGGTTTTATTTCCAAATGACGAAAGAATTTGTCACGAATATTTCATAACCTATAAGCTAAGATAACATTTAAGATATTGCTATTTAAATATTACTTAACTTTAAAAGTAACTTTTAAAACGATAATCTGCATAAGGATACATCATGTTCGTAAACAAAAAAATGGTGGATTGGTTAGCCTGTATCGGTATTCTATGTTTGTGTGTTACGGCAAATAAATGTACGTTATTGTCACATTCGACTGCATATTTAAGAAAATGATTTATTAAGCAATTTTTTTATGTTGTGTTACGACTACATATAGAAGTATTCCAATATTAAAGTTTTCTCGAAACGTAGTCAAAATATAGCTGGTTCAACATACATAAAATCACAGTGCATATTTATACTGTATTTCATTCTATAAAAAATATTCTGCTGAAGATTTTTACGAAACAGAAAGTTGAAAACATACGTATTATGGTCTAAAGCGTTCTCTAAATACTAATACACGCCTACAGTGGAAAATGCACGCCTGCACACTGCGATGTTTGCCTGTATTTTCAACGTTTTTTCCATAGGAATGAGACACCTATCTGGAAGCAAGATAGTCTAACCGCGAATGCAGACATCGGCGTCGAACGTAAGCAAGCGGAGTTGCATGTCGACTCGGTTGGACGAGTCAGCGTTTCGTTTTCGTTCGCCTGCTGTAGTTACGCAAATGACGTGTGCCCGTTCAACTTTCACATCGGCGTTCCCCGTCAGAGAGATGGTGTCGAAGCAGAGCGGCTGAGATCATTCGCAGCGATTGGCGAATCTGAATTTCTGATCCACTGATAAGTAAACTACGTCACCGTGTTGTCATCTGGTGCCGGATAATTCTTGACATAGTAATAATAATCCGTCCTTATAAAATCAATTTTATATCGAAGTCATGAAACCTAATGCAATATTAGAATAGCAGTTCCGTTGATTTATATTAATTAGATTAGTGAAAATTGGTTAAAATATATTCTTCAAAACGCATGAAAATTCCCAGTATTCTTCCTTAAATACTTCTGTAATATTTTTAATAAGCTAGTGATCCAACACTACCTTCGAGTCACCTAAAATAATAAGTCGTTAACATGATTTTAACTTATTTCTTCGTGAGGAACTTGCACCTTAATCTATGTCAGTCGAATTCAACACATCCTTCAAATATTTTTAATTATACGCTTATACAATTTAACTTCATTTTAATGAATTAAACACTACCCTTTCAATTTTTATTTATGTATATGTCTTATTTATGCTATTCAAGATATATCATCCCCAAAACTACACCAAGGCAAAATAAGGGTATTGAAATTTAAAAAAACAACTAAATTATAATAACGTAGAATTATCATTGTAATAGGTCATATAAGTTTGTGAAAGAATTTTTTAGTAATGCCAAACTTTCTTGATACGTGTATATAAAGGTACAATTAAATAGTAGCCGTAGGTTATAACTTCCGCAAAGAACATCCGAACTAAGGTCACGAGTCATGCTTCACTGTTCTTGGCACTGAAGCTCTATATTTCATTATATTAACGTTCTAATGAGTTATCAGGGCTGCAAATATTAGGCAAACGAAACACACTCCAAAAGTGCGTTAAAAAAGTTGACAGCAATTTTTTTGTGTGTATTAGTTCTCTGGAATTCCGACGTAGCCTGTATTTACACGTATTTAATATGTTTCGAAAATCGTTTATACAATAGTGTGTTTAGAAGAGCATATATAGGCCTACCACAAATTAAATATTTTTTCATATTAGCAGATGAATCTGAAATTTGAATCAGTTCACTTGTCCTTGATTAACAACGGTGCGCCCACACGCCAACACGAATGCGTCAATCAGGCTGACGAGAAGCAAACCACCCGCTAAACTTCTGTCATGATAGACTACTGAAGGAGAGCAGTGGACAGTGAGTGCATTAAGGGCACTTGAATACGTCAACGGGAACAAGCAGCGCAACGTGGTTGTGGCACACGAGTCCTCCCTCAAACGAACATAGCGATCTGCAGTGATAGACAGTCAATTCACGATTAATTCCCCAAGTTTCTGAAGCCCTGCTAAAGTTCAACTTCTACCACACGCGAACAAAGTTTATCCGAGTCTAAAAAAATTACAGCAAAGGGACAACGTACTGCGTTCGTACGCACTCAGTGTAATAATACTACTAGGCATTACCAACTCACCTATTTTTTCACGGTTTAAATTCATATTTACAATAAATGCAATATAATAATTTATAGATAAAATATAAATAAAGTTTTAATTAAACCAAAAATAAGGTACTTTAATGTTAACACACGTACAAGACGCTAGTGATACATGAAATAATTATGAAATAGCCCAACACGTCATATGTGGTATTATTTTTCAAAGGTTTGATTCAAGTAGTGTGAAGAAACCGCGAATAGACTATCCACCTTTTATTTCCCGTCACTAATAACATCCCATCTGGAAACTCTTCTTCTTTGTGCTTCAGCCCGTAGTGGCGGCTTATGTGGCTGAGCCCGGAAAGGACTTGCATTCTGTTGGCGAGGTTTCTCGTTCAAACCTCGGGTATTCCGTGAATTTGTTTTCTTTAAATTATTCTTTCCAAGAGCAATCAGTCCCCGTCATTTTAGATTTAAGGAGTTTTGGCCAAAAAAAACCCTTTGCCACAGGCATTGTATCTTATTTTAGCGATCGACTGGGCATTGCGCATTGCTTTACACATTTTATAACATCTTTATTGCTTTACTACCGTTCCTAGTGTCATTTTTGTAACCACCCACAAGAAAAAAAAAGTCATATTTCTTGCCGGCAGTCACTGGTCGAAAATTAATAAAGGCAGTGCAGCTCTGATAGCATTGCAAAGCTTCAGAAGCTATTTTTATGCTGAGTTGTAAAAAAAAATTTAATAAAAACAATTTTATAGAGCTTATGGCAAAAATAGATAAATCATAGATAGCTGGGACTTATAGCCCTTAATTCTAGCAATTTATGCCAGAGGGATATAGTTGGGAAAGGGGAAGGAAAATTCAACTTACACACTGGATTCTTTCAGTTACAGACAAGTATGTAATTTTAGGCATTGGAGCCATAAGGTGAATACGGGGTAGAGCGATCTCGCTGGATGCGCAGAAGCAGGCTCCGTGTCCCAACATTTAACTGCTTTGTTGCCAACACGAGTATCTAAACGTCGAGGTTAGGAGAACACCACTATTTGTTTGAACAAGTGCTTCCAGATGTTTGTATACTTCCTCAAACCAATCTCAAATGCAATTAGATTACATTCAGATCGGTAGAAGCATTTTATTTATACGAAAGTACTTGTCTTTTGAAAATTAAGATAGTATTGCAAGTCGCTACCTTGCACCACGCAAACGAGCTGAACAGAAGGACAGGGTAGTGATATGATAGAGGGCGGCGAGTCACTTAGATATGTTTGAATGACCGGCGAGCGATAACCCTATCAGGGTTTTTAGTTATAAAGGCGTTCCGCCGCACATTCTTCCGCATGGCACCGTGATAAGCCTTTTGCGGCTCGCACGCTCCTGACCTTCGGCAGGTAAACTTTCTGCGTTTCTGTGAAGAATTTTCTGGTTTGCTGCCCTAGTTTCTCTCGGCGTGACTCGGGGTGCGTTTAACCTTCCATATCAAGGTCAGCGATAGTATAAAATTGCGACGGGCCTATGAGCCAGGAGTTGATGAGTGCCTGGGTTTGGGAAATTACGTGACCTTGAGCGACTGACGACGAGCGAGAAGAGCAACGAGTGGCGAGAGGAGTGACCAGCGGGAGGGGGGGGGGAAATCTGAGACTGTGAGCATCAATGCAGGCGGAGCTATTGAACTGGATAAGTGAGTGTAAGACATTACAAATGATAGCAACAGACAGGCTGAACATGTGTTAATGATGAGTTTGGGTTAATTTACTATAAACAAACAGATAATGTAGAAGGACTTTAATTAGGATTGAGATAACATTTAATACTGCGCTCACTGACAAATAAAAATAGTGTCATTGGTGACAGATATATTGATGCTGTAAATAGTAGCTGTGTAAATAAATTAAATTCAAATTTAGATATTTTATTTTTAAAAAGATCTCCACGCCTCACGAACTCGGGTTCGCCCCTCAGGCGTCTTGTTAAAATATAAAAAAACTGGTTAATTACTGTTTACCATGTTCCTTTGACAATTGTGTTGGTTTGGGGTAGGCCAAGGTCAAGGTCATGGTTGCTTGTTTTCATAGTTCCTGCTGTTGTGAGTCAGGCAAATAGATTTTCTCAGTGTGTTCGCATGATTATTTCATAAGCAAAATATAGGTTTTCCCCCCTTCATCCCCTGTGTATATGTCGTCCAAAATAATGGCCAAAGGTCAAGGNTCGCATGATTATTTCATAAGCAAAATATAGGTTTTCCCCCCTTCATCCCCTGTGTATATGTCGTCCAAAATAATGGTCAACGGTCAAGGTCGTAAGACATCATCACGATTTATGCTATTGCGAGAGGAGGCAAATGGGTTTTCTCGGAGTGTTCGTATGGTTTTCTTCAGCATTAAAAATACCAGCAGGGTGCGCTCTCGCACTTGTTGATCTCCTGACAGTAGGAGCCAGTGTAGCTGCCCTGGCAATGGTAGCGGTGGCTGTTATCGATGTCCTCACATGTACCGTTGTTGTACAGCTCCTCTNAATGGTCAACGTCGTAAGACATCATCACGATTTATGCTATTGCGAGAGGAGGCAAATGGGTTTTCTCGGAGTGTTCGTATGGTTTTCTTCAGCATTAAAAATACCAGCAGGGTGCGCTCTCGCACTTGTTGATCTCCTGACAGTAGGAGCCAGTGTAGCTGCCCTGGCAATGGTAGCGGTGGCTGTTATCGATGTCCTCACATGTACCGTTGTTGTACAGCTCCTCTTTGCTCATTGCGAGCGGGGGCAAATGGGTTTTCTCAGAGTGTTCGCATGGTTTTCTTCATTCTTAAAAATACGCATGTGTATATATTATTTAAAACGAAATAACTTTTTTACCTTGCCTTGTATAACTAAATTCTTCTCGTAAAGGGAAGTGTATCAGTGACTCGGCTGGTCTGCCACCCTGGAGCCTGACTCGACTCCCTACTAGTGTATGTACCATCCCTTCGACTCGTTGAGACCTGCACGGTGCCTACGCCGTCGGTTGATCACCTGGCTACCTTTCCGATTCTCTAGATGTTAGTTGATCACACAATGTCGGACAGGGTGGGTGCGTTCCACCGCCAGTGATGTGGGTTGTGAGTGTTGCCTGTAATCTGAAATTGACGGTTTCATTTCGATCGGTGCGCAAGGAAATCGTTTGCTATTCTGCCGTACTAGTCAGGGCTGCCTGGTCTTGACTAACATCATCTAACGCGACGTACAACTCTCGTCGTATGAGCAATATGCGCTATTTGGTAAGTTCTTATAACTGGTTTCCTTTACTTTTTATTTTTTTATATGTGTTTTCATCGGTATGTAGCAGTGTCGACCTTGTCGCTCCCCCTGCTTCTCGACACTGTCAGAGTATTTTTTTTTTTTTTTTTTAAGTCTAATGTGACGTACGTTACTCGATACTCGCGCATTATCCGTTGATTGGTAGTGGAATCCGTGTGCCTCTGTACTGTAGCGTAGCTCGGTCGGAGGGTGTATGTGGAGAAAATCGTTTGCTATTTTGCTGTACTAACCAAGGCTACCACGTCAGTTTTCAGACGCATGCTATTGTCTAGCAACGACTGAGGGGATGTACAGTGCTCGTCGTTTGTGCAATACATGCTGGCTGTTAGGGGTTTATGACTTTTTTTTTTTTGCGCTACGGAAAAATTTAGCAGTGCAGTGGAACAGAGACTATAATCCACTGTGGAAATGTTACAAACGAACAACATTCCGTTATGTGGCAGCCTGCTTACTCGCATTCGGGAGAACACGGGTTCAATTCCACCCAGTTTTTAAAAATGACATTATCCCCTCCCCCCTTTTTTTCAGCGTTCCTTATCTCAGGTAACGTTGGTGCAGATCCTGGCCTGAAACCTGCCAAGTTCTTAATTGTTACATAACGAACATTATTAATATGGCTGCATAAAATGAAATTAATTAAAATCACTTTTATACGAAGAGGAAATAGTTTAAGCCACCATCAATTTTAAAATTATATTTTTACCAATACGTTCAGATACAAGATTACACTGTAAAGAAATGCTTCAGTGAACTTCCCAGAAACTAATGTAGCTTATTAACGTATACATGTTATAGAAACTTAATATACACTAGGCTGCCAGCATAGAAATGTCACTTGGGAACATCGCAATGCTTTTGACTCTTTCCTTAATGAATGAAGGAAATCTATCACCCATGTATGGGAAACAAACCTTGCCATTTGTGCGTTCAAAGTACGCGTATACAATGATGTGGTAATTTCTGCAAAAAATATCTTAGTTTGTAGGCCCCACATATAAGCATGTGCTGCCAACATTGCTGTCAGGTTCTCTAGAAAGTGTTTGTTATTAAATATTAGCAATAATATACATGCTGTAGGTATATTTTATCCGGAAGATCTCAGTTAGGCCCGGTTTATAACCTACTCAAACCCAGCAAGCACGCAGGAAACGTAAAGATGCAAAACGTTTAACGTACGTGATTTAAAGATAAAGTTTATAAGCTATGCGGGACACAAGAATGCAACGCAAAAGTTGGCCTACTCATAACTTCTTGCATTGTGCTGGCGTTTTACACCTTCTAGATTAGCAGATATGGACTGTAAAATCGTTTTACACTCATACAGAAGACTACGAATTTCAGTTTTTGACTTGTTTTAGTATTTTATTTGCTTTAACCATGTATTTGTCAAATTGTATGCGTTGTCAAAAATAAATAGTATAATACGTATAAAAATATTTTAGTATCACAAGAAAATTAAATAGTAATCTTATTAATTCGTTATTCAGGCATTTAAAAACGATATGCCATTAACTTATCAAAGTTAAAATCATAAAATTATATATATGCTCTATACTAAACAAATGTTTTATGAAGGGGGGAAGGGCAGTATATGATCACTCAAAAGCAGCATGAGAAGAAATACTTTTGTAGTTGTTTCATATGTTCAGTTTGCATTCTTAATAACGCCTTGCGTAGTGTGATATGATTACAAACTATCGTAATTTTATACCGTTGTGTCATTGCGATCTTGCGTTTGTTGAGTGGCTTATGAACCTGGCCTTAGCCATGAGACAGAGTGATACAATATAGGCTGTTTGCGATAATCTCAGCATTTTGAAAGCCATGCTCAAGTCCTGCTTGTATCCACATTGTTAATTCTTCCGTCATATATGAAATTAATATTAGCATAGGCCCGGTCACTTTTCATGCGCAGGTCAAGTGAGACTGCCGAATTTTAAGAAAAGTAAATATTTTACCAATTTGCTTATTCTTAGACAAATATGCATTAAATATAACAGGAAGCAGCCTTAATTAATTAAGTGATCACACATTTTTACTTAACACTTTTAATTCAACGTTAACACATGGAACTAATTTTCCTTCCGCTGTTACCAACTTCATTGGGCACTTACCTTTCAAGTTTGCCCGTTAAAATATGCGCTAGATGGAGCAGTGACATTTTTCAAAGGTCGATTTCAAAAGTGCTTAAATGACTGCGGCCACCCTAAAGGCTACGACATCGTCAGTCAGAAGTGGGCGTTGATCAATCTCTCGCCTCTTCCGAGTTCGCAGTATCCGGGTGGTTGGCCGGCGCTGCCCGCCCTAAGGGAGGGGAAGAGGCCTTCGAGCCATCGCGAACCGGAGGCCCTGGAGTGCCATCTCGGCGACTCCCCTAGCAGTCGGCGAGGATTGAATTACACGGATGTGTAGGAGCCGGGCATTTCTCACTTTCCCCTTCGCCGCCTCTCCACGCAAACACACACACACACACACACACACACGAGCCCTCGCGTTTCGTAAAATAACTTCCGACGGCAGGATGAATCCTTACTGCCCCCAGGCCGGACGTCCATCGTGAAAGTTCTCAGCCGGCGCAAAATCAATTGCCAGCGAAAGAAGTTGGAACAACGGCTCTTCGGGCAAAAAATATATTTAGTGCTTCAGCCGCAACTCGTAAAAACTGTGCAAGAGCCATCCTGCATTTACGGACTTTTCGTGACTACTTGATATTACTTTGTTTTTTGTGTGTGTTTTAAGTATTGATGAATTAGTTTAGATTTCGTATTACATTTTTGTAAACATCTCTGTGATCACTCGTGAGAAATATTCTTTCTTCTCACTTGTTATCAATGGAATAACAAAACCAGCTAAAATTTAACACAAAGTAAATTTCGGAAGGTATTATTCACTTTCTGCCACCCCAGAAGTTTTCACTCGTCTAATGAAGTAGAACTTGTGGTGACAAATTTATAAATTCCAGGTGTTGCGTTAAGCTCCCTTAACATATCACTCTACATTTTTTATGTAGTTTAAATAAATACTAAAAATAAATTGTTATAAATATCTGGAGGCACGACACGAAAATAATTGCTTAAAACACAATAAATTTCCTTCTTATTATAAACAATTTGTTTTTAAAAAATATGTGTTCTTATTTTTTTAGCAACTTGAGAATATATGCACACAACTCTATTGTTATGAGATTACTTTCAATAATATTATCATAAAAACTGTTATCAACTATTAAAATTTTTGATTCAAGAAAATTAAGAACATATTTACAACGAAAATCTTGAAGGAAAACAAGACATTCAAGAAATTGAAAGAGAGTATGGCCGCGATTGTGACGTTTTTATGACTCCATAGAGTATTCAATGAATTGTATTCAATAAAAATGTTAAGTACTTTGAAGAAAATTTTGATTGTGTGAAAGGGCCTTTAGTGTAGCAGAAAATTAACACACAAACGTCCCTCTTAAAGTATAGTATTATCACTGTGGTCTATTTGCGGTTTCTTCACACTCTTTTTAATCAAACTTTTAAAAAATCACTCTATGTATGACTTGTTTGTTGTTTCCTAAATATTTCATGTATCACAAGCGTTTTACATTTCTGTTAACATAAAATTATACTATTTTTGTTTTAATTGAACTTTTACATATATTTTAACTATAAATTATTATACATCATTTATAATTAATATGAATGTAAATAGAGAGAAAATAGGTGTGTTGGAAATGACTGGTAAGAAATAGTTCTCATGGAAAATATTATTGAACTGAGTATGCAAGAATGCAGTGCATTCATTGTCTCTCTCGTGTCATTCCCTAGATGAAGTTAATCTTCGTTTACACTAGGCGCAGGAATATCCTGAAAGTAGAACCTTAGCAGGGCTTCAGAAAAGTTGGAAGTAGCCTAGGACGAACTATAGCAACTGATTATTGAGCAGAACTTGTAGCGTTTTTCCCACTGAACGCGCCCAGCATCTTGCTCCGCTTGAAGCAGCAGTGGCGGCGGCATGCATGGAAAGATACGAAGGATGGCGCCAAGAGGAGTCAACTACCCGACGCGAAGAACAAATGGTGTCGTTCCTGGTCCAGCGTGAAGAATGAATGTTCTGAGGGGGAGGGGGGTGGAATTATCCTGAAATAGGAAACGCAAATAACGGATGGAAGGGAGATATAGGAAAACAAACAAACGGTGTTAACTTTAAGGCCATTTCCCACATGAGCTTTTCCGACATCTGAGCGAGGTTTCGATTGACCACAAAAAAAAAATAGTGATATTATTTATTTGTTATAAATTGTGTGTTATTCAAGGGCATTAATCTTTATTAAATTTCTAAAATACTCATTCCCGATCACAGCATTAGTTACTAAAGAAATTTGTAGTATTGAAAGCGCGACGATCTACTAGACGGCTGAACAAATTCTGGGACGGCTAGAGAGATGTTTGTTGATAGTTTTGATTTTGGTATAGGTTTTTGCTTTGTGTGTTAACCAGTTATTCTGTGAGTGCATACGTGTGAATATATTTGTGGATGTGTGTCACCCCGTCACATTAAAATCTTTGAACACATAAACCGGAGGCCGTAAAACATTACGTGTTTCTCACTACTCAGACATGTGCTTACAAATGTCTTACTCATAACATTTAAATAATTCCAGTTATTTGAAGTCATTTTCGGTTATTACGTTTTCCTTAATATCGGCAGAACCAATAAAGTTATTGGGACGGCATCAAATATACATTGAGAAAAAATTTGGATTAGTTTTTGTCGCAAATGTTGCCGTTAAAAAAACTAGAATATTGTGGAACATTGCTATGGTTAGACCGAAATATGTTAATTTGTGACTAAAATGGTTGTTGTCGCTTCCTTTGTATTTGTAACAAACTTAGCATCTCTATGATTATACCAAAATAAATGCATACATGGCTAAAATGTTTGTTGGTTAATTTGTATTTGTTATAAAAATATTTACCATATGTAGGGAACATAAACAAAGGAAGGTGTTAAAACCTAAAAGATTGTAATTTATTGTTCATTGTCGTAGCCAAACATTTACTCAGCCATAAAGGTGTGTAAACCGAATGGAATTTTTACGTGGACCATTATAATTTAATATATTAATTTTATGATTTGGAAATGAGGGGGGGGGGGGTTATGAGGTATGTTAGTGATGTTTTTGCAATTTTCTAATAACACGTTGTCATCTTGTCGAGATAACTATTCTGTTTAATAGATGTGAAATGTTATACCTAATAAAATTAAGAAAAATAAATGAACCAAAATATGTTTTTCACTGTTACATACTGTAAAAGAAATACTATTGTTGCAATTATTTTATATATATATATATATATATATATTCGTATCAAACTGTTAACACGTAAAAATGAAAGCTTCTACCAAATTAAACTACTTGGAATCGTATACTTTCTCACTTAAAAAATGGTACATGCAGCTAATAAGCTTACAGAAAACGAAACTTCAGGATGTTGAAGTTCTTAAGTAAAGGTAGAACAACTTATTTCCCTTTGGATGAAATTATAACGCGGCCATGATGTTATAGTGATAAGACAGAAAGTCTCCAAATGCAGTGAACTGGGTTTGATTCCCGGCATAATCATCCTGTGTTTTCGAATGTGGGTTGCCGTCGGCCGGTGGATTTTCTCTGGGTGCTCCCGTGTCCTTCACCATTGCATTTCATTGTTGATCCATCTCCACCCTACCTCACCTTTGTCGGTGGTGAAGACCCCAGCTTTTAACTGCCGTCTGAATTTGTCATTCACGAAAGAAAATTTATACTTTTATGCACTCCTATGTTAGAGTAACATTAAGGTTTTTTTTTTTTTTGCGCATGTCAATTATATCTGTAGATCTTCTAAGGTGGGTAAGACGCTTTAGTTTTATAGAATACCACGCACTCTACTAGTAAACACTTCAATACTCCTTTCAGCATGACAAAACATGCAATCCGAGGCCTATACTGCTTTACTTATTCTAGTCGAAAGGTGTTCTAGAGTTATTCTTGATAACTTGATATTTGTATGAAATCTGAAAAGAAACTACTTAAGTGAAACAAAAAATATAGAATACCCTTATATTAATTTTCTGTAGTCCCTTTGAATTTGTTTCAGGACCGTTGGCTACTTCCAAGTTCCGGAACTGACACCAGTTCATTTATATTTTGTGGAAGTCTAAAATACAATCAGTTCCCAACGTCCAGAATTTGTAATAGTGTTGTGTGAGGAAACTTTTGTTACTTCTCAATTGCTAACGATTTTCTGATAACATTTTTATCTAAATACCTGGTTGGAAAAAAAAATTATCCTACTATTATTATAAATGCGAAAGTGTGTGTGTGTGTGTGTGTGTGTGTGTGTGTATATATATGTTTGTTACTACTCAGCTCCATGATGAAATTTGGTATGTAGGTACTTTAGGTCCTGGAATAGAACATAGGAAATGTTTTATCCCGGAAAAATGTACGGGTCCTGTGGAATAACAACAAAACCTTATTCTGCAACGGCTGGTAACGTGACCGAAAAATTTTTTTCCTCTGGTGTCAGAGTTTATCAGGCCACCCAAGGACCTCTGAAATGACTTAACGACTGCTATCAATCGATAACAACAGGGATTGAATATTTAACGTGCCCTCCGAAGCCCGGAAGCGCTCAGATGTTATGCCACTAAATCCAAATGTGTGCCGCTGGGAACGTTGCTTAACTTTGGTGATCGATTGAGATCCGTCAGCCAGGCGCAAAAAGTAGTACCTAGGTACACTTATTTCTAAAGCTACAACTTGATGAAACTCACGTTTTGATTTCCATACATCGACGCTAGAAAGCGGAAATGTGGTAACTACGCGATAGTTGCACAGATACACTCCAAAAACAATACCCTACTTCTTGGCTATCGGGTAAAAAATATTTCCTTCCTTTTGGGTTGCCGCAATGAGTTAAAAACCTAGGCCAACATAGCATAATTTTATAATTCTGTTTTCACATAAATGAATTGTCTTTTCCCAATTTTTTTATTAGTGTATCACTGTAAAACTTTATTGTACCCGGGCGAAGCCGAGCCGGTTCGCTAGTATAACATAAAGTAAAACTAATCTCATTTTCTAACAAAAAATTATTTATATAACAAATAAAGAAAATATATTCTACGGAGTTATTTCATAGCATTTTTTCGGGTGGTACATGGCTCAAGGTGTACGATCTTGTATTATGAAATAAGAACATCAGAGTTCATACAGTAATTTTAAAATGATATTCTGTTAATTCCAAAATAAAAGCGTATGTTTATCGTAAGTATAAGCTAAACAAGTGCAACACATCACATTTCTTAGGAAGCATGGAAAAAAATTTAAGTTATGCATTTCGCGAGAATAAAATTAGTAATGCGTTTAACACGGTTCAGATGAGAAAAAAAACAGCATGTAATTAAGAATTATTTGTATCACTACCTCATGAGTAGCTTAGGGCGAAAATAAATTACTACTTTTGCCAACGAATTTTTAAATAAATTATTTTCTACCTTTAATTTTGCAAAATTCTTCACTTCTTCCCTACTGTGTTTCATACGGATAAGTGAAGAGTGAAGATATTTGCGCGACTCTTAACAGGCGAGGTCTAGAGAGCCGATAAGGGTTATTGATGTGAGCATGGAGCAGCGCCGGAATGAATGGGCTAGGGAAATGGGAGATCCCCGAGAAAACCCGCTGACTAGCGGCATCGTCCTGCACGATTCTCACATGCGAAAATTCGACAGTGACTTGGCCGGGTATTGCACCCAGTTCGCCTTCGTGTATATTTCATACGAATCCAATAATGTTTGTTAGCAGCAATTTCCGAACATTAGAAAATTTTTCCGACTTTAAATGACATTTTCAAATGTTTATAACACAAAAATTGTATTTATGTATATTATTAATATTGACAAAAACTAGTGTTAAACGAAAACACTGTACAAATATTAACGTTCATTTGCTATGCAAATCGGCAAAGAAATGATAAAATCTACACTTAAACAAAATAATTCATGTAGTTCTAACTATTAAAATACAGCTTACGTAATTTTGCAAATAAAATAACTACGCACATTTTTTTGTGTAAATGTAGACACGGTTATTTTGGGTGCAAGTGAAGTGCTGGTGCTATAATCAGTACCTACAAACATTCATTTTCCCAACGCAATTGTGGAAAAGTATTTCATGCCAAGTGCCACACTAAAAAGCAATTGTTCTTGGAGAAGCAGATAATTACATAATGCATAAAAATTAAGTACCAGGATCAAGTAATTTTATAAGAAAATTATCAGTTTTATTAAAATGCATACTTGAGTTTATATTATTTAAATGTCGTAATAAAATGCTGATAATTAATTATACACTCATGCTATTATATTTTACATCGTCTGCAAACCACAATTCGTTCTAAACTTACCGTAGTAAATACTACATCATTCGCTTTTAATGAAAATGTCATTTTTATCATTGTATGAAAGACGTGAGCTTATGAAAATAAGCTTCTCTACTCTGATATTGTACTGAATTGCTCGTTTTCCTCTATTCCAGCGCTGCATCCACAAAATAATGCTGATTGTACAGTTATGCAAGATATATATTTTTTCCATCGCTATATGAAGATATTCTGCAAATTCAATTTCAGGACAGATGTTCCCGCCTTCAGCTAAATGTTTCTTTGTTAATATGTGCTAATTTAATTTGTTGTGTAATATGACATTTCGCTCCAATTACTGATTGAACCAACGTAAAAATAGTAATCATAACAACAATAGTTCCCTGTCGTGGAAGGGAGGTGAGGTGCGTGGAGGTGAGACCAGGAATCAAGCGTATTCACTTTCTCGGTAGCGTGTCACATTCGTGAGGTCATGGGTTCGGCACTGGAGCTAGACAAGACTATTTCATTCTATAAGTGCCCCGTATTCGTTCCAGGCAAATTTCAGTGAAGTTACTTGATAATAACTCTCTCAGTTCAAGCATTATATTAAGGTCATGACCAACTCATCCACATGATAGGGAAAACATTATTTTGTTGCATATTTTTTTCACTGAAGTATGGAGTATAAAGATGAGTTTAAAATCTGTAGTGAAACTAATGTAATATTTGTATTTATATCTGTAGGTACCTAATAAACCATATTATAAATTATCCACACAATACCAGTGAAACAGCCGTACTTCTCTAGCTGCAAGGCGACCACGTGCAAACGAGACACCTCCTCCGAGATTTATGGCTGAGTGTGTTGTCCAGGTTACGGTAGCCGTATTCCGGATGCGCCTCGCAGCAGTGGGGCCGATGGTTTTCGAGTGCCAATTTGCCTGTTCTGCGTCCCTGATCAGTCGGCACACTCCGTAGAGGGTTGAAAACCCTCCCACATCACCCCCTCTACCAGAACAATTCCCCAGAGAGGTTGACCTGTCCCGGTGGCACGGGTGTGCGTGGGTTGGGTTGGGGGAGGGAGCGGGGGAGAGACGCCCCATGCNGGCCGATGGTTTTCGAGTGCCAATTTGCCTGTTCTGCGTCCCTGATCAGTCGGCACACTCCGTAGAGGGTTGAAAAGCCCTCCCACATCACCCCCTCTACCAGAACAATTCCCCAGAGAGGTTGACCTGTCCCGGTGGCACGGGTGTGCGTGGGTTGGGTTGGGGGAGGGAGCGGGGGAGAGACGCCCCATACATTCGACAGTATACAGCCTGTAATTGGATCAAGGCCGCGGGCCAGCTATCGCGCTCCTGCTACTTTCCACGACCCTGTGTTCAATGGAGGAGGAGAGTAATGCTATTACCGCGCCACACAGGCGAGCGCCAATACGCTCGACTCCTGTGGAAACGTGAGCCTATGATCCGTGTTACAGGGTACCCGAAAAATCACTCACTTCTTTTCAGTAGTCCCTCGCGCGTTTTCAGACGAAGTGAGCTTCCTTCACCGCGTAACAAGAGGGGTTGCTCTAACCACGAAAGGACTAAATGCTGCTCTGTCATCTATTGGTGTTCCTGTCACGTATCTAGTCCGTCTGCATTACTTTCGGTACATGATTCTAAAATTATTTTAAGTAGATTTAAATGTGATAATTAATGTTAATGTTTAGTTTCATAAAGGTCAGAATATCCCATCGCCTTGTCAAAGTAACTCCTGTTCTACGGTATTACATACACCCACATTCTAAAGCTGCTTCGTTTAATTCAATCCGAGAAAGCCAAATGGCAATACAAGTTGCCACCGTATAGCGAACAAAGTGATGAGAAATATTTTAAAGCAATAATATTCAATTAAATTCCCCGTTACATCAGTACGATTCAGTCACTGTTATAACTAGCAATGACTATAACCTAGTGGTTTTCAATGTTTTCAGCCAGTTTTAACTTATTTGGGTTAACCTACTCCATATCACTTTTTAGAGTGAGGATGTTAACAGTGAAAACAGCTATTACAAACACACAGTCATTGGCATTGGAGATGCCATAAAACTAAAATTTCGCATTCTTATAGTTGATTCATGTATTTTTCAAAATTCGGCAAACAGAGATACAAAGAAGTCTGGGGATTTACTGGGCTTCAACACAGCATCCATTATTTATACAGCGCATGCGATATCTGACAGCTAGATTTTCCCAGCAGTTTATGTTTGCAGCTCCTCTGTAATAGGTTCAAATTCAGTCATAATCTTGATCTTGAGATTGTTAATGTCTCTTGGATGTTGAGTAATAAGTCACGGTTATTATGATAACCTCATCTGGAAAAATCAGGATGCGAGGTCTAGAGAATTCGGGAACCAAGTTATTGGTTCTTCACGACCACCAAGTTTTCGCAAAACGTACCGTTGAGAAATTTCTGTAAGATAAGACACCAGTGAAGAGATGAACAAGCCTGTTGAATAAATCAAATTTTTCAGCTCATCATAGCTCCGCGACAATGGAACAGAAAGCCATTATTGTATGTGCAAATAAGGGAGCCATCGAGTTTTTTTCCTCGCCAAAAGGTAAAAGGTCCCCAGAGACATTAGCGCGCATAATTTCACACCAGACATTCTTTTTTGATCTTTCTCCTTCTAATTATTATTATTATTCAAAAGGATTTCGCAGTGGCCTAAGTTACTACATTGTGTGTGTGTGTGTTGACCCTTCTTACTACGTGGAATGTTGTCTAATCGCTGAACACTCATCGAATACGTGAGGGTTCATCTGCGTGTATCCGCTCTAATAAAATGTTTGAAAAAACAGGATGTGATTCATGGTTTCTCTCTTTTTAACCTGCACACGCTAGATATTATACGGTTAGGCCTACATTTTGAGATAACGTCACAATATACGATGACAAATAGTCTGAAGCACACCTAGGTCTCTTGACAAACGTCGTGAAGAATTGTAAGATTTGTCATGAGAGCTTATGCTTGTTGCACATGGGCATTTTCACAAGGTCTCCCACCGTGACGTAACCTTAAGACTGAACCATTTTCCTCAGTCATTTCAAACGTTATCTTGATATTTCTGTATTAAGTAACTCCAGGAACACCAAACACTATTCTCTGTTCATGCCGTAACCACATAAAATTATGCAGTCGTGAGTACCAAGTGGCTTATCTGGCTCATTCCTGCGGAGTAGAAAACTTCGTTGACTGATTACTACAACAGCACTATCCCTACAGGCCGTATGTGAAAATGATGAGACAAACTTCCACGACCCTTCAACCATCTTTAAAAAGATATAATTGCAAGCTTAGGGGGATACTTTAATAAATTATTATACTTTTATGTAAATTCCAGTACTGTACATAATAAATACATTCCCGGAACACTGTTATAGTTTAAAAACAAATGTCGATCGCGGACCGTGAAGTCTGCTTACAAATCTCCACATATTTTGACAGCCAGAGTCAAAACGAGAGTTGAATGAAAATCTAAAATTAATTAATGTCAGCATGAGGCATCCAAGAAATCAGAGCACTTATGAGTATCATACGGTGTTAAGCATTGGGTAAAGACAGCAAGGAAATATCGCTGTGGTAGTGTAACACCTCAAAAAATTGCGATTTTGAGTTATACATATGGGTGGATTAAGATTTTCGTGAGCTTCCCAATGCAACACACTAAGATCTCCATATCGGAATAAATAGCTTGAAAAGTGATATGATTTAGTAAAGCTTTGGAAAAATATTTGTGAATGTCAAGAGCTATACAGAAACCTTTTCTTTCATTACTGTTTCACATCTTATTGTATGGCATATTTACTGTGCAATACTCAAACAACAAAATATTATATTGTTGAACTGATAATTACTGTACTGCAGACATTGGTTTTAATGCTATACTGTAATGTTTTGTGATGTCACAGTTTTCCTAATAATATGTTTGTTTCTACGGTTTTACTTAGGACACAGTATGGTAACTTCTCGAAATATTACAGTACAGCACATCTAGAACAGTGCTCTTCTCTATATTTTACTTTAACATTTTGTAATGTTACAGCGTTACGTTTGCACTTAATCGTGTAGCATGGTAATATCTTAAAATGTGATAGTATAGCTCTATGGTAGAGGCCTTTTTTAAGGGAATATTTTCCCAATTATAAAAATACATAAAAAATATTTCAGTGTTGTACTGTTGGTATTTGCCACTTTCCTACACACATTCTGTTTATTATGCAAGGCTTATTTGTTTGTCGTGACTGGTGAAAAACTAAGATTTTACCTTGTATATTTTTAGTAAATTGAACATGGCAAACAACGAGGACTCATGATTTATTAGTATAGTGAAGAGGATTGTTCAGCTGGCTAAGGTAATAACAGTAAGTAAGTTATCGTTTTTCAAGTTATTATATTAAGTTTTGATTAAATCGTTTTATTAATTTCATAATGATAATTTATTTTTGTTTCAGATGAATTATGCAAGAGAATGAAATGGACAGTAAAAAATTATAACTTCCAAAGGAATAAAAACTACTTTGAGAAACCGAAAAGTTTGAGGAAATCGGAAAAAAAAACGAATTGAGACATAATGAGCCAGAGACAAAGTTGTCTGAAAACATTAACTGAAAACTTCATTGTAGCGAAACCTTTGTGTGAGTACGTACAGACAAAAGTCGAACGAAGAGAACTATTAAGTGTCCAAGAGAAGAGGTAGTGTTTTTAACTTTTCACCAATCGAACCTAGAACGTTTTTATTTTTATTTTACATTGTATTATTTTGTGGAGAATTCAGTATTATCGAAGAAGAAAAATAAACAAGAAGCATCCATAGAGGTGGCAACCAACATATATCTTCCGTAGGTTGTAAAATATGACATTTTAGAGTCATGCTCTAAGCGTAACGGCGTGTGGCCATCAGAAGTAAGTACGAGAATGGAAGAAGCAGAGAGTGCTCAGTATCTGTCAGCGCAAGTATCACGATGACTGCAGCGCTAAGTTTATTTTACCAAGTTCAGTTTCTGCCGCTGTAAACGGAAATAAGAACCATACTGAGGTTAAAGCGGATTTTCCATACGAAAAAAAAACCCTCAATTACTTGGAAGTGATTCTATTCCCCCTCCCACTTCCTCAATAAATACTTTTTTTATGCTTTGCGCTATTTTTCAATCGCTGTAAATTTAAACAGTTTGCAAGTTGCCTTCAATAATTTTTACACTTGCCGCCAAACAGTTTGTCTTGCATTTACCGAAGTTTCTGTTGGATAACCAATCCTGACTCACATCCCCTAGATGCCAACCTTCCCGGTACTATCAGCATGCGCACAATTCTAATGTTCCTTGCGAACGTTTGAAAAGGTATAAGAGAGGGAAATACTTTATTCGGTTGTCAGCTCAAGCCAGAGGGGAAAATGGCCCAGGAGGGGAGGGGGGAGGATGCATTCTCTGGGACGGTTTTCCAGAGACGTTACATACAGCGAGAGACAGCAATCAGCGAGGCGCCTGGCTGGTGGCGGAACACCGCATAAAAGAAGAGGGCTGCGGGGGTTGCCACCCTTATCTGCAACCCGGAGGGGGCAGGGTGATGACAAAGTGTGATACCAGCTGGCCAGCCTCCAGCCTTCTCCCTAGAAAGGGTGAAGGGGGAAAAGGAATGGATTCCAGTTTCTATCTGCGTGTTTTTGTTTGGTACTGTGGCTCGACCAGCTATTCCTTTTACAACGAAACCGACGAGGGACACGAATTCGACATGGAATACGCAGACGTAGAACAGACACGTAAACCAAGCAATTAATGCGGGTCCTGTGCACAAAATTGTCGAGTTCAAATACAAATTAGTTTACTTTTAATAATTCATTGTTATTTAATGACTGATGAAATGAAATTTTAATATTTAATACTCCTTACCCAACTATTCCGTCACGTCTACTCGTTGTTTGTCCCCTAGGAATGGTTGAAACTGAGAGATCAGGGGACGATCGACTCCCCCGAGAATCCGAATGTTTTATAGTAACTTCCGTGCCTCGCTGGCTCTGCATGAGAAAAGTCTTTAAAAATGTAATTTTAGTTTTCATAATTTAAATGTTGTTACAGAAATGAATAAAATTTCGAAGTGTGCCTAAGATATATAAACCCAATCACACACTTTGGCTCAAAAATAAATTAGTGGCAGAAGAAGACGCATGATTTTTTTCATGAAATAAGCTTAGGTCACTGCTAAAGTTTAAAACTGAAATTATAAATTTTCCCGGGGAAAAATCTCCGAGATCCCCAATTTATAGGTGATCATTAGCAAGTCTTCAATTTTATAGCAATTCCCTCCCACTGAAATTTTCCACTTCACTTTCAAGCACTC
>NQII01002374.1:210423-221821 GCA_002778355.1 Clitarchus hookeri
CCCCGGAAAAATTGGCCTGCTTACGCCACTAGTACAGGAGCTCCAGTATCTCACCTGACTGTAGGCCATGTATGACTTTTGTAGATAATATAGAAACTTTCTAAATGGCTTCATATAACTATTTTAGGTTATTGTGTCATATCCACCGAATAAAAATTCTTATTTAAATCAAATGTGCATGTTTTAGTACCTAGCTGATAACTTATGTCAAATATTCAAATATTTTGTCCTTTTTGCCAAATATTTCCACCTGGGATATAGAGCTATTTCATATTCTCATATTTACTGGTAAAGATCTCAATAAATTATTATATCAACAGTACCTACTGTAACACACAGATTCAATTAAATAATTTTAAATAGATATGTTTCTTATATGTTTTATGTATTATATCTCTGGAACAGCGAAAACGATTAAAATACAACTTGGTATGCTGGCAGTTCTTATTGTTTGTACTAAGTGATAACATATGTATTGCGCCAAGCAGAAATGTCACATTAAATTCAATTGTGAACTTCATATCTCATAAACTTCTCAACAAATTCCCGCCACATTTTTCATTCAAATATTACCACGGAATACTGATCTTCATGTGCCGATGTACCTATATGTGTCCCAAATTCTCTAAGTAATACCTTAGATTGTCCGCCATTTTGAAAGGTACTGTATTGAAAATGTCTTATAATTTTACATTATATCTCCGGAACCACTCTGCCGATCTCCATCAAATCTGGTGCGAATTCCTTCTGATCAGAATTTTTCTGGACCGCATTTTTCAAACGTCTGCTTCTTTGGGTGTTTTGAGTACATACAGAATGTCAGGTAATTCGCAGATACGGACCGCTCCACACGAATCTGTGATCAAAACTAAGAATAAAATGTTCTTTGGTAAAATAGCATACGGCCCTTAGTTTACGAGAAAAACGTAATTAAAGTAGATAAAATTACTATTTCACGTTAAGCATAGTAAACAGCATAATCAGGCAAAACGTCGAACCGTAATTACAGATGTTCGAAGTTTTCTTTTCCCATAGTAATGCACTTTTCCGCACATTAGATACTTGCAGCATGCATGGAGCTTGGCAGCCAGATGCACCCATGGCCATTGCCATGTCCCAGTACTCATTGCGTGTGAACTCCATGGCCTATTTAGCACTACTGAGCTCGGGTCGTTCCCTTGCCGAATGCCTTACGGCCGACACATTAGTTGCATCATTGCCACGTCACCTCGCATTTATCTAATTGGAATACCACAGGTTAGCTACAGTGGTTTGTGGACTTTTAATGTCATTTTTTCTCGTAAACTAAGGGTTTTATGCATTTTTACCAAAGAGTATTTCCTACTTAGTTTTAATCACAGATTCGTGTGATGTAGTCCGTATCGGCGAAATACCCGACATTCTATATATTGTGAAAATTACTGGCAAGTATGTGTAGTGTAAATTAGCTAATTAACTACATGAGAAAATGCTGCTTAATATTTGAACCGAATAAGTGAATCAGATTTTAATATTATAAAGTTCAGGAAGAGTAAAACATTTTTAGATATTAAATTTTGATTTTTTTTAAAGCTTTATTACGTCACTTATAGTAAATTATATTTTTTATCTTTATGGATTACGCACAGTTCAACTTAGGAACTGAATCTGTGTTACAATAAAAAAGTGTATTCGCGTTACAATTAAATTTGGGCTCAAAACACTGAATAATTAGAGAGAAAGATTTCCTGGGTTAGTAACTTCATTCTATTCCAAATTACAATAATTCTTCAAGAAAGATACATTAATCTTGGCATTCCCACTGTTTTGAAAGTCTTTTCCATTTGTTTATCCATACCATTATTTTCAAATTTTCGTTCAGGGGGTTCGTTTGCCTCCAGGACATATGACGTGGGAAAGTAACCCAGTTCCAGAGAATTGAAACCAGTTGCAATTTACTTTAGTCTGGCTCCTGTCAGTTCTCCTTACGAAAGTGTCTGATCTTCTTCCGCTATATTATTGCTCTCAATCTCTGCCGCTGTCGATATTTCCTCGTAGTGCGGCAACGCCGTTCTTTTTTTTCTTTCCGGGTAGAATTAAGTTCAATATTTCTTCTGAAAAAGAGTGCATGCAAAGCTGTTGAACCTTTTAAGCATTTATTTTATTTCAAATGATATTCACTCATTTATTTCATAAAACAATCACTCCAAACTTTATAATAATTAAAACTGACAAGTAATCACTCTTTCGCCTCAACTTGGGTTTTCTCATCGCATGAAAAAGAAAACAATATATGGTACTACTTTCATTCTTATGGTGATCTCAGCAGTGACTTAGGGAATAAATGTTCTATAGAAAGTCTGATATAAAAAATTTGTTTTTCCTTAGAGCATAGATGTGTGTGTCTGCATGCAATGATAGCAGCATTCTTTTTTAACTTTACGATAACATTAAATTAGTGAATATCTGACAAGTCGGTACTTCGGTCATACACGGAACGAGCGTGCACTGTCCACATAGAACATTTTGGCTTCCCGTAAGAGCGTATTATGATATTTAAAGACTTGGTGAGAAGTATCACATGTTCAAAAAATTGTAGTACGCCATTATTTTGGAAATACGCAGTGATGAAAGGAATTACTTCGTATCATTTCTAAATACCCAAGTTTTATTGACACAGTATCAAAACTTGCACGAAGCAAACAAAAAAAAGTACATGTGATGCCTCTAGAAAAGCAACGTCTACCACAAAAATTAGCAAAATGGGAAAGTTGTATTTACTTAAAAACAATTACAGTTAACAGTTTTGGTATATGAATATGGAGTAATTTTTAATGTATATCCTACAGATAATGGTTTTCAAAAAATAGCTTCACAGGACCTAGTACTTAGAACAGTCGTGAAATAAATGGGTTTTATTAAATTGATCACAATCAGAGACCCATGCTTACGCCTGATAAGTTAGCCTTTCAGCATTCTCTGTTACCAGAAAGTGCAAAGCTCAGTAAGAAAATTGCACAGAAGTATAATGCAATGGACAGAGAGAAGGTAGCGATAACGAAGAAGATACGGGTATACATAAAATTATAATTGCGATAATTTGATTATATCTATGTAGGAATGTCATTGTTTACAAATCTGAATCTAAGTGGCCACTAGTAATAATCAAAATAATTATCGTTGATAGAAATTGAATTAAATATCCCATAAAAAAATATTTGGTATCCATTAATTTTTTTAAATTTAATTACATTTGACCCCCTGAATTGAAATAGTTGTGTAGAACAGTTAAACAAGAAAAGTATACATTGACTTTATCCCACTATCCCACAATGAAGTTTTTAAGAGTTTATAGAATCGTTTTAGACATTTAAGTATATTGCCCATTTTCGTATCAGCTGTGAAAAGCGTTGCATTGTGCGTGTAAAATCCTAGTATTTTCCAGACAGAAGTATTTTTACTCTCAAATACCGATATGCAATGTTAATATGGAAGGGTACGTGTTGCGTTGCACTAGTAAATATCAAATAAATACAGGATGTCCCAAATGGCTGGAAACAGAACTGTCAACAGCAGAATGGCTACATGTGCTCGTACACACCTAAAACTGTCCCTATAGCGTAAAATACAATCAATCATTGCATCAGAATGTCTTTAATATTTTCTCTGTTATTGACGTTCGAAGTATGTAAACATCGATTTGGCACATATGGTAAATATTTTAACCACCGAGCACTTCATTAGTATTAATTCAATATAATTGTGTACGAAAAGAGCAGTCTGTTAATACCGCCTTCCTGCCAAAATTTTTTTGTAAAAATGGGTGTGCAAACTTACACGAAATTATTTGGTGACGTCCTCTTATTACAATCGCAAAAAAAAAAGCAAGTAATTTGGAAATCTTAGTATACTCTTCACTTACATGAGCAGCTTTCGCCACAGTAACAAGGTTCATTTTCGAGGAGTATTCTGTTTGTTCCTTTGTATCTCGGACGCTAGTTGGTTCCATCGGAAATTTTCCCCTTCTGCCAGCATTCTTTACACCGAAGAAAATCTCCGCCAGAGCTGCCGTTGAAAACTTTATTATAACCTTGAAAATGAACCCAAAAGTATGGCCAAACCGAATCATTTTGATCAAGGTTTATTTCTGACAAGTCGTGATACCTCCATCGCTGACCCAATGCCCATGACTGTGAGAAATAGGACCTGTAATCCCAAATGCATCAGTTCTGTGCGTGTAGGTAACAGTTGGTATAATAGTCTATTCGCGGTTTCTTCACACTTTTTGATCCAAACCTTAGAAAAATCATTCCATTCATGAACGGGTTTTGTAGTTTCCTAAATATCCCGTATATCAGAAATGTTTTAATCTTGTGATAACATACGGGTATTTTTTATTAAATTAAACACTTATTTATATTTTATTCATAAGTTATTATATTTTATTTTCAATTAATATAAATGAAAACGGTGAGAAGATAAGCGTGTTGGTAATTCCTATTAAAAAATAGTTCTTATGCAGAAATTAATTAAGCTGAGTGTACACGAATGCGGTGCGTTGTCCCTGTGGTGTAATTATCTAGAATAGGTTAAGCTTTATTTGCATGAGGCGGAGGAATATCCTGGAAGTATAACTTTAGCAGGGCTTCAGAAAAGTTGGGAGTAACCGTGAATGTACTATATGTGAGAACTACGTTGATAGCAGATCGTCGGTCGATTTGTACTGTAGTCAAACACGTGGAGGCTGGGTTACATACGCTTCAGAGATGAGGTGAGTGGTTTTAGTTGAAGCTTAACAGAAGTGTCTTGAGCGCCAGTGAAGTTTAAGTGAGGTAAAAATGGAGCAGTGGTAGAATTCCACGGCTGGAGTAATGGAAGTGCACCGAGAAAATNATGGAGCTGAGTGGTAACAAACTTACACACACGCACACACACACACAGACTTTCGCATTTATACACTGAATGAAAAAAAAACTGGTACACCTGCCTAATATCGTGTAGGGGCCCCGCGAGCACGCATAAGTGCCGCAAGACGACGTGGCATGGACTCGACTAACGTCTGAAGGTATGCAGGAGGCATTTCACACCATGAATCCTGCAGGGCAGTCCACAAATCCATAGGAGTGCGAGGCGGTGGAGATCTCTTCTGAACAGCACGTTGCAAGGCATCTCAGATATGTTCAATAATGTTCATGTCTGGTGATTTAGGTGGCCAATGGAAATGTCCAAAGTCAGAAGAGTGTTCCTGGAGCCACTCGGTAGCAACTCTCGGCGTGTGGGGTGTCGCATTGTCCTGCTGGAATTGTCCACGTCCGTCGGAATGCACAATGGATATGAATGGGTGCAGGTGATCGGACAGAATGCTTACGTATCTGTCAACTGTCAGAGTTGTATCTAGAAGTATCAGGGGTCCCATTTCACGCCAACTCCACACGCCCCATACCATGACAGAGCCTCCACCAGCTTGAACAGTCCCCTGTTGACATGTAGGGTCCATGGATTCTTTTGGATGTCTCCATACCCGTATACGTCCAACCGCCTGATACAATTGTAAACGAGACTCGTCAGACCAGGCAACGTGTTTCCAGTCATCAACAGTCCAATGGCGGTGTTGGCGGGCCCAGGCGAGGCGTAAAGCTTTGTGTCGTGCAGTCAACAACGGTACACGAGTAGGCCTTCGGCTCCGAAAGCCCATATCAATGATGGTCCGTTGAATAGTTCACACGCTGGCACTTGCTGATGCCCCAGCGTTTAAATCTGCGGCAATTTGAGAAAGGGTTGCACGTCTGTCACGTTTGATGATTCTTGTCAGTCGTCGTTTGTCCTGTTCGTTCACGATCTTTTTCCGGCCGCAGCGATGTCGAAGATTTGATGTTTTACCAGATTCCCGATATTCGCGGTACACTCGTGAAATGGTCGTACGCTAAAATCCAAATTTTATCGCTACCTCGGAGATGCTATGTCCCATTTCTCGTGCGCCGGCTATAGCACCACGTTCAAACTCACTTAAATCTTGATAACCTGCCATTGTAGCTGCAGTAACCGATCTAGCAACTTTGCCAGACGCTTGTTGTCTTATATAGGCGCTGCCGGCAGCATCGCGTTACTCTTATTGGTTCCATACCTTTTCTTATTTGCATGCGCACGCCTATACCAGTTTTTTTGGCTATCCAGTGTATATTGCTTGCATTGTACACTGAACGCACATATTACTGTTTTCCGCGCAACTGCAGCATTCCAGTGCAGCGGGACATAAAGGCGGCGAGTAATTTAAATACCCGCGATTTGAGAGAGTGGTCTCTGTACCCGTTCCCTAATGCTGCCACTTCCACAGTAGAGCCACGAGACATGCTGTATTTATGTACCGACTATAGATCCTTCAACCATTACAACTATTGAATACAAGTGGTTGCCCGTTAAAAGGCACGCTACACAAGGCCTTAACATTGCATGCTTAAGGAAAAAATTGTATTGTTTTACATGGGTTTGTAAATGAAATATGTTTATAGCCTTACCTTCCACAACCCTGTCTCTTTTGCCAGTTCATGTATAATCAGCCTGTTAAATTTAGATTTTAACGTTTAGCAACATTGACGTAACTGAATTACGTCTTTAACCTGTTATGCCTATTTCTGGAAAGTATAGATAATTACAGTGATGTATCTCCTTCAAATGTTTCTTCTTCCTGTTTCAGTAAAAAATATTAGTGAGTCGTGTTGATCCATTCTATTCTCACGGTATCTTCGTTTCTTCACTAATTTTTCATTTCTTAATCAAATGAAACTGATACTCGTTCTGATCTAACTTTTCCGTTTCTCTTTATATCATGTTTTCTGTAACCTTAAACCTGTCTCAGGAATTATATATCCAGGTCCTGTAATTTTATTGTATGTGGGTGTATATATATAATGTGTCTATGTGTATGTGGTGTGTGTTTTATTTTATATATCTACTTTCTACTTTCACTTTAATGGAAACTTGCAACATAAGTAAATAGTCACTATTCGTTTAATTATTTTGTTATTTAAACCTTTTTTTGATCTAAACTCTCTTTCCTCAAATTGCTATAAGTTTTTTTTATCACGAGATATTTGCAGGTAGTGATTTTTCCTTGTATTTCTTGTAGCTGATATGTTGTTATTTGATCAGTTATTTTTATTGTTGGTAATGACCAGCCGGCCAACAGTGAAAATGATTGTTTTAATATAGCGAGGATGATTTAAACTAAAACACTATTTCTTCAACGTATATATAAATTCTATAAGAATTTCGTTGAAGAAGATACCAAAATATATAGGTGATATGCTATATCCATGTCTTAGGTTATACATTATGGTCCGCCTATCGTGGACACACCCAACATTTCCGGAACGGTTGCAGATTACGAAATGTGGTTTTCGCTAAATGAAATTACGTACGGGGGCAAGTACTTTATGCTCTGGCATACCGATGTTTTTATTTCATGCCCTTTCATTTTTTCTGTTACTCCCACGCCCGTTCTCTCTCGTCCGCTCTATCCCTGGGTATTCTCTTATTCCTTCTGGTCTCCTGTGTTATCTCTTGCCTACTTGTCTACCACCCCTTTACTCTCTCTCTCTCTCTCTCTCTTGCTTTTTACGCCCTCCATCTTTAATTTCCGCACCTGCCGCCAGTCGTCTGCTGTAAGCGGCCATCTCTAATTCTCGTACCCCCCACGAGAGTATGCTAAGTTCTTCCGTTTGCAGCTAGGAGTGCTAGTATCGATGAGGCCATCTTGTTTGTTGGTCTATTCTTCACCTGCAGGGGCGCGCTAGCATCGGGGAGTTTAGTTCAAACGGTGGATCTCTAGGAGCGCTGGAAATTTTTTTGGTTGGTTGTTGTTGCGGAATTAAAAAAAATCCTGAGGCATGCGGGATTGTTCCGGCACTCCTTGGGTTGGCAGTTGAATGTCTTGACTACAAGGCTACTGCGACATTTAGGAAAAGAGGAACTTTAAGATCGAAAACATATACCGTTATTACCATCCCAGCATTCGGAAAAATTTGGCAAAGACCTTTACTTTAAATGTAAAAATCACCATTGCATGGGGATTGATAGGAGAAGAAAGAAAGTAAATACTTGCATTGGCCTATGCACTCCCCAGACAATAAAATTATCATCACGAAAAAGAGAATGTTTAATGTTGAATACTCATAGAAAAAACCGCAAGCACCGCGCGCTCATGTACACACATTTTATATGTTTTAAAGTTTTATATATATATATATTAGAGTAGTCCTTGTAGGGGTCTTTTTTTTTACGGGGAACCTTCTTATTTGATTTTCTACCTTAAAAAACTTTTTCAGAATTTTTTTCACAATTTTGTAACAATATTTAGGGGTCGCTACCTGGGTTTGAATTTAAAAATATATAAATATAAACACTGTATTAGTCACTCATTTGTATTTATTAATATAATACATTTATCATGCAAAATTATTGTTTATATTACAAATTAAGACCTCTTTATATTAAAATGATTTATAATCAGGATACAAGGATTGATTTTTTTGTAACAGGGTATATCTTCCTACACTCTTTTGCCAACAAAAGCAAATATTGTTTTTACTTTTCATCTGTTATCATCAGTTTATTAAATTCCTCCATTAAAGCAACACCACGCTCAGCAAACTACCCGCATAGAATGAACGATTTTCTTCGCAGCCTCAAAATCGACGTCATCCTCCCAACTTTCAACATCTTTATTCAAAAACTGTGATGAGATACCCAGTATCTTAAGGAGTTGCTAGTCACAAAATCTCCGATACTTTTTTCGGTGGTGTGTTTGACATCAATGCTTTTTCTTTTTAGACAATCCTCTACACCTTCGATTTTTAGTGCATCTGCCATTTTTTTCTTATCTTGAACTGATAGTCCGTCATCGAAAAGCAAACGATTCCAGCTCTTCCAAAAAGTACCATAAATCACCCAGTACTTTTTTTATGGCAAAATTGGCCACCGTTTGGTTTATACTTTGAAAATCTGTAAGGTCTTTCAATAATTGTAAGTCGTTTCTTGGTGCTGACCATCCGGCAGGGGCTTGAAACCAGTATTTTATTTATATAATGGCTGTGAAAATACAAATATCTTTCACGGCTTTCTCTTCCTTTTTCGTTAGTTAAAACTGATGTTTAAATAGGAAAATCTTCAATAAATACAAAGCTTTCGCCACCCATCTAGCACGGTGAAGACCAGCAGGCCTCCTAAATGAAATGCCTTTTCAGGAACTCCTCCTAAGTAAATAATCGAGAGATGCAATAACTCTTTGTAGTCATCTCGAGGTTGATATAATTGAAGTTGATTCTGAGCGAATGAAATCATGTCTGTTGCAACAATTTTTACGATGTTTGAGGACGTTATATCGGAAATTATTGTTTTATAATAGCTTTGGTCGATTTCGTCCCAGTTGTTCTTAAACCTTTTAAACAATTGAATATCAGGACCACTAGACGGTCCGAGTGGTAGACACACTACAGCTTCTAACATAATTTCCAATATATGTTGTCGACAAGCAAGCCAAAGCATATCTTTCTCCATTGTTTGTTCCAGAAGAACACAAGGTCCATTTCTTGCAACGGTTTTTACAGCTGTAGTGTCAAAACATAAACATTTTACTTTATCGCTCAAGCCCCATTAATGTATTGTTTGAAAGCCAGCTGATGCACATGCTNTAATTTCCAATATATGGTGTCGACAAGCAAGCCAAAGCATATCTTTCTCCATTGTTTGTTCCAGAAGAACACAAGGTCCATTTCTTGCAACGGTTTTTACAGCTGTAGCGTCAAAACATAAACATTTTACTTTATCGCTCAAGCCCCATTAATGTATTGTTTGAAAGCCAGCTGATGCACATGCTTCGCCTGTTTAACGTTCCAATTTTGGAGACGCTAGAAACTGATAGACCCCATGTCCTTATACCAAAATTGGCAGACGATCTACAGTTTGATGTCCAGTAATATCTTCAATTAACTTGCCGTCCCAATGAATCGTTAATGGCAAATGTCCAAACTTGAGCGAAAACTCTCTGAGACGATAACGAAAACGATTTTTCAAACGTTGTCGACGAACAGAAGTTCTATTAACATTAAACTCTAAAAGGTCACATCCTGCACTTTTCAAAGCAGATGCTACGACCACAGCTACTCTTCTGTCACGTAATATTGAGATGTCAAGGCTAGAAGTTAAGTGGCTATTAATTATGTCTTTTCAAGCTCGCTTTTGTGGTGGTTGCTCTGTTGAAGATTCTGGTAAGACTTAGAAATCAGATACAGTTTTTTCTTCGCTGGTGGTAGAAGAAGAAAGTNTTGCTCTGTTGAAGATTCTGGTAAGACTTAGAAATCAGATACAGTTTTTTCTTCGCTGGTGGTAGAAGAAGAAAGTAAGCACTTTTCTGTCAAAGCAGAGATACTTCTGTTTTCACGTTCAAGTTATTTTTGAAGACGTTCTGATTTCTGTTTCGATTTCTCACTTTGTCTTAAGCTCTTTTTATCTACTGAACAAATTAAACTCCGGCGACTTTTTCGTCGTTGTACTAATAAAAATTGCTTATCCTCTTCTATAGACATAATACTTAGAGCATCAGTGTAAGCAATATCAAACAAATCTTGTAATTTTTGTTGCCAATCTTGTTCATTCTTCTTTAATGCTTCCGAACGTTTTTTCTTGTTCTCTTTATTTTTAATTTTTTTTCAGATTCTGCCATCTTTGAAGTGGTGTTCTATTTTACTGATCACGTGTTTTTTTTTTATCTCGTTGGTATACCAGCTTTTTCCTACAAATTTATCACTTCGCGTGCAGCCACGGTCGCAGAATCACCAATGGATTTCTTTTCGTCGCTTTTGTAGTAAAAAAATAAACGTAATACTCCACCACTTGAAGGCAAATTTGACTGATTCAGATTTGGTAGTGACTGGCCTATAAGCCAAATGTTCGTTTTATTTCTAGTTAGTAAACTCACGCCACTACTTGTGAACGCCATGACAAGTCGAAACAAGCACGTACAGTTTGAGGAAAAAATGCGCGTCCTCGCGCTAATGGCTGAATTCCAACTGAAGTGCGAGGCGGTGCTCAACCTCGACGCGTGGGCACAGGAAAGGATTAGGGGAGGGGATTGACTAAAGTGAGTCTCTCTGCGTGCTATTTCACTTTAAAATAGGCTTATATACATGCTGGAGACAAATAGCGGGATTCATGGTTGAAGTGGCTATACAATGCTTTTTTTTTAACTTTGAATGATGGTGGCAACCTCTAAAACCTTTCCAAAAATTAAATTTAAAAAACTAGTTCATATTTTAGGGTAGAGAATCATATGACAGGATGCCTCGGTAGTTTTTTAAAAGTTGAAAAATAAGGACCACCCTAATATATATATATATATATATATATATATATATATATATAT
>NQII01002374.1:221847-251634 GCA_002778355.1 Clitarchus hookeri
TGTTAACACTGGCAGCTGATTAAAAAACTACATTTGCATGTAACATGCATCCATACACATACAATTGCTCTGCGATGCACATGCGCGGTGATCACGTGCGTGCGCACGCGTACTTCTGTATCTCCAACTTGTCTATGCATTCAACGCGGCATGGAGCGAAGCCGGACCACGCACGCCAGCCTAGAGTTGCACTGCGCGCGCGTCAAGAACGCCTTAAGTCCACTTATAAGCATAGTTGGTTATAATTTCCTAACTATTTAAGATACAGCCACCAAATTCATAACATAGGCGTCACCCACAGAGTCGAACAGGGCCTCAGGGTCAAACAGCCCTAAACCACTTATAAGCATAGTTGCCCAACATTTCACCCAACCGAGGCTATAGTCACCAAATTCATATCATAGGCATCACCTACGAAGGCGAACAGGGTGATAGGGTCAAGCACACCATAAGCAATCTTTGAGCATAGTTGCCCGCCACTCCCCACCCACCAAAGCTATAGGCACAAAATTCATATCATAAACATCACCTCCGATGAAGAAAAGGGTGGTAGGTACAAGAATACTTTGAGCGCCCTCTTATGAGCATAGCTGCCTATACTTTCCCACTCACCAAAGCTACGACCACCAAATTCATATCACAGGCGTCACTTCCGACTGCAATCAAGGAGATAAGGATAATTAGACCTTAAACCCTGTTATAAGCATTGTTGGTCAGCATTTCCAAACATTTGAAGTTCGGGAACATGTAACAACCGTCCACGCACATAAAGAAAAATTAATGTAGTTATACATACAATGTTTTTAATGCATGATTTTTAGGGGCAAGCAAAGGAACACAGCCTTTACAAGTCATGTCATGCGTCTTAAAATTATCACCACTGGTAAATAGTGTACTGCATTTGACACATTGTAGAATTTTTTTTAGGTTGGTCCACGTGAACATATGCTCTTTTCCTGTTTCCGGGCATTCTAACTTCTTACCAAAGTTCTTGATGCAATAGCAACACTGATATCACTATTATGGACTGTGGAACTATCAGGTATTTTTTACATTAGATATCCGATACGACAGCGTGCTCGCAGCGCACTTGCGTTTATGTCGGACCTTTATTATTTATTATTATGCAAAAAATAATTTTTTCACGTGTGGGTCGGTTTTAAATGTTGTACGAGGTAAGGCTGGCACCGTTTATTGTGGTATTTAACCCTAATATTCAAACCACACCACTGTAGTCCCCCTGTGTTATCGGAACCGTCGAGCTGCAACCCTCATTGGCAGTTGGATCGAAACCCCATGCATCTGTCATTTTTTTTTAGCTACTTGCACCGAGTACTGCATGCATGGGTGTGTGCCCTGCCTGATGCACGAAGGAATTCGGCCATGTGCGTCGACACCAGTGCTCTTAGCGGCCGCCATCGGTAACGTATAGTACGTTAGCGCCGCCCTGACAGGTGACAGGGGAAACGAAGATGGGCGAACACCACCACGACCCTAGCAGTCGAAGGTCGTGCACTCTAGTGGATGACAGGAGAAACGAAGATGGCGGGGACATCTGTGTTTTGCTCAAGCAGCCATCAACGAATGCAAGATGCCAATCACCTGAGGTGTATGCTGGCAGACGACGATGGTGAAGGTAAGATGGCAGATGAAGGTGGTTGACATGTGTGTGTGTAATTGACGTGTGTATAATTTATGCACACATATTTTGCATATGCCCGATTACCTTTGCATGTGATTCTCTATATGTTTATGTGCTTTAAATGTGAATGATATATAGAATTAAACAACCTCCTAAGGTGAGGTACGTATAGGAACCTGAGTTCGAGACTTTAAAATATACGAAAATATTAATTCTCTTTCACACATAGGCAAAATCTGGTAATTTTTTATTAGTGATAGGGAAATGTTTCAGGTCAGTATGTTGGAGGTGAAACTAATATATGCGTGTGTTAAAATAAATGAATAACAGAAAAGTAACTTATACATTCTACCTTTATTTTTCATAATTGACATAATGAGAATACGTAATAATATTTTATACACGCTCAACTTATTCTTCATTCAAGCAAAACATTTATAGTGTCTGTTTTTGTAGAGCAATTCGTGCTGTGAGCATTCAAGCCACACTTAATTACATATACCACACTGCAGTTAACACAAGGGTAGGTCTTGTAGGCGATGTTAAATGGGCAGTTACTATCTTCATGTCGTTTGACACTGGAGCTGTTAGCGAATGACTTGCGGCAATACTTGCACTCGCTTCCCGGTGAACGAAAAGCATTGCTTTTGCACTTCTTGTTTTGTCTATACAGACTATCACTGCATGTTAACACCGCATCGCAGTAATCACATCGGTAAGTCTTGTAGTCGATGTCGAATGGACAGTTACTATCTTCATGTTGACTGCCACTAGAACTGATAGTAAATGTCTTGTCACAATAGTTGCACTTGCCTGCTGATGAACAACATAAATTTCGTTTGCACTTCTTGTTATGTCTATACAGGTTATCACTACAGGTATACACCACATCACAGTTATCACAGTAGTACATATCGTGTGCAGGGCTGACAATGCAATGGCTACTTTCATGCCGTGATGCATCACAGATTTTACTAAAAGTATTTCCAAAGTAGTAAAATTGTTTCCATGATGTTTGTAGAGAATCCCCAGCGTCCCTTGCTGTTGTAGATGCAGTCAGTTATACAGTTCGTAAGTCTTCAACCATTGATTCAGTCTTCATATTGTAACAATGTATGCGATAGTGGTAGATTAATATAGGTGTTACGATCTGCTTTCCACCACCACGCTCGCCGACAAAATGACAACCGTTTTTACATAATGCTTATTTTTATACTGTTCGCACTACATGTCGGTTCACGTTGCCTGTCTCGGGTTGCCTCAGTAGATGACTGCTAGCTATGTGGTGCAAACAACAGCATGGTTGCTGGACTGAAATATGTTGTCGATCGCTGTCTAGCCTGCGAAGTTGACAGTTCGACCACTCATCTTCTTACAGTTGTTCATATTTCAGTGTTGGAGGTGACTTGTTCTTCTTTTTCTGTTGCTTCTCTCTCTCTCAATTTGTCCCATGCCAGCTCCTGGAATGTGGTGTGTCTATAACAGTAGCAGGACCTTGAAAATACTCGAGGCATGGGAGGCAGCCAATTCAAGCCCTCACAGCATTACCAGGGCCCGCATCGTGTTCCAAAACAGTAGGTGTTGAAGGAAATCAAATTGTTGCAGAAATTTATTATGGGAAATGCGAGCCATACGGGCCTACAGAAGTTGTAAATAACAAGTATGTGCTGCTAGCATGTAAAGTGTAAAAAACGAAGATGTTATAACTAGTCAGGAGGATGATAATGCAATGCTGCCTCCAGGACTGCTGGTGATGATGTGAAAACTATACTTAAATGTATGAAGATAATGAAGAGCCAGCATCTGCAAAGCAAAAGTGTAAAAGTGTTGCTGAAAAGGACTACTTGAAGATGGGGCAGAAGAAACGTGGATTCGAACCCAGTTCTCTGGTCCAGAGGTATCTGGCAACATGCTCATTGCTGAAGAACATACTTGCAGACATGAATTGTAAACCTTCTACGAAGGAAGTCGTGCAGTTTAGCTACTTATTTTCTGAAGAGACCTGACTTGGTTGGTAGACTGATGATGATGGTTCTTTGCAAAAGAACCGGATATCTTTCTGTCAGTGAAGAGATGAATTCGACTATTGATGAACTCGAAGCTAGATACTTTATTTAATTAGATATTATGTATGTGTGTGGTTTTGTTAATAATAGGAATAAATGCATAAATCTTCCCCAATCACTGCAGGCGCGTACAGACTTGGTATGATGTCATCACCAGATTGCATGTACCTAGTTTCAGTTATTTCCTGGACCTTGTGTTTGTTTCATGATGTGTTCTGTACTTAAGTACTCAAATATGTAGCACAGAAGTTTTTAATTGCATATCATGTAGTTTTTTTTTCCCTGTGGGATTATAGGGCTCACTATGGGATTGAACCAATTCTCAAGGTCAGTGCACAGTCTTCAGCACTGTCTAGGTACACATGTTTTGGGATGACTGAAAAGCAGAGTACATACATAGTTTAAATGTATATGTTGCGATGCTTTCTTACTCACCATTACAAAGTTCATAAATGTACTGTTATTTCTATATAAATGGCAAGTACTCAAAATAAGTACATGTATATCATATTTAAAACGTTATGAAATTATGCTCGTGATGTACTTGCGTATATGTCAGTCCTTTATTGTTTGTTACATGACTGATTTTTCATGTACAGACCGGTCTTATATATTTTACATGCGGTTCCCACCGACCCTCCTGTTAGGCTGACGGTGTTTATTTGTATGAACTCGTACATCTTTTAATGTAACATGCGACCACGAATTTATTGTTTTCAGTGCCATTTTATACCCCCTTTTTTTTTTCAATGTATGACTGGTTGTAAAGTGTTACCCATGTTACCGACCCCTCGGGCTGTCGTCCCTTGTGTAGGACAGACGGTGTTTGTTTAAATTCTATGTGTGTGTTTTACCATTACCCGAGACTATGTAAATCATGATCGCAGAGCATTTGTATATGCCTTTATCTTTTTTTCGCATATAGTTATTTGTTGCATGTTACAAGAGTTAACGTGCATTTATGTATATATTTTCACAATAATATATACAGCCTTGGATGTCGGTGGGCGAAGGAAGGCTAGTTGTCGCTGAGAGGGATCCGAGTTGGTAGACATCTGCGTCAGCAGACAAGGGCGGCGGTGGGCGGTTGTCGAGTGCGTGCAGGCCGATGCGTGTGTGTGCTATTTCTGACCCTACACTCCTACATGCAACGGTAACTTTGAGATGCACTTGTATGTATACCTACCTTTATTTTTCTTTACGTGTGCGGACGGTTTTTGTGTGTTCCCGAAATGCAAAGGTTTGGAAATACTGATCAACTGTGCTTATAACAGGGTTTAAGGCCTACTTGTCCTTATCTTCGTGATTGTAGTCGGAAGTGACGCCTGTGATATGAATTTGGTGGTCGTAGCTTCGGTGGGTGGGAAATTTCGTGCAACTATACTTTTCAGAGGGGTTAAAGTATACTTGTTCTCACTACCCTGTATGTCATCGGAAGTGATGCCTATGATATGAATTTGGTGACTATAGCTTCTGTGGGTGGGAAATGGCAGTCAACTATGCTTATACGAAGGCTTAGGTGTACTTCACCATGCGGTCCTTTTCGTCGTCGGGGGTGATGTCTATGTTATGAATTTGGTGACTGTATCTTAAACAGTTCGAAAATTACAGCTAACTACTATGCTTATAAGTTGGCTTAAGACGTAATTGGCGCGCGTGCGGTACAACTCTAGACTAGCGTGCGTGGTCCGGCTTCGCTCCGTGACGCGTTGAATACACGGACAAGTTTCAGATACAGAAATGCGTGCGCTCGAATGCACGGACAAGTTGGAGATACAGAAGAGCGCGTGCGCAAGTAATCGCCACGCATGTGCATCGCAGTGCAGTTCTGTATGTATGGATGCATGTCACATGTGAATGCAGTTTTTTAATTAGTTGCCAGCGCTCACACGGACCGGAATAGGCATAGTACAAGTGATATAATAATGTATATATATATTTTTTACATATATAAAATGTGTGTGCGTGCGCGCGCACGGTTCCTGCGGTTTTTTATGTGTATTCAAAATTAAACATTCTCTTTTTCGTGATTATAAGTTTATTGCATGGNGTTCTCTTTTTCGTGATTATAAGTTTATTGCATGGGGAGTACATAAGCCGATGCAGATATTTACTTTATTTCTTCTCCTAACAATGCAACATTTATTTTTTTTATATAAAGTCTGGGCCTGTCAAAATTGTTTTCCTAATGCCAGGATGGTAATAGCAATGTTCATATTCGACAGTAAACATCCACCTTAACTAGATGTCGCAGTAGTATTGTGGTCAAGACACTCGAATGCAGACCCAAGAGGTGCCGGAACGATCCCGCATGTGTCCATTATTTTTTTTTTTTTTAAGTTCCGAAACAATAACTAACTAAAAAAAGTCCAGCNCTGAAATATGTTGTCGATCGCTGTCTAGCCTGCGAAGTTGACAGTTCGACCACTCATCTTCTTACAGTTGTTCATCTTTCAGTGTTGGAGGTGGCTTGTTCTTATTTTGCTGCTGCTGCTGCTGCTCTCTCTCTCTCTCTCTCTATCTCTCTCTCTCTCTCTCGATTTGTCTTATGCCAGCTCCTGGAATGTGGTGTGTCTCTAACATTAGCACGACCTTGAAAACACTCGAGGCATGGGAGGCAGCCAATTCAAGCCCTCACAGCATTACCAGGGTCTGCGTCGTGTTTCAAAACAGTAGGCGTTAAAGGAAATCAAATTGTTGCAGAAATTTGCTATGGTAAATACGAGCCATATGGACCTACAGAAGCTGTAAACAACAAGCATGTACTGCTAACATGTAAAGTGAAGAAAACGAAGATCTTACAACTAGTCAGGAGGATGATAATGCAATGCTGCCTCCAGGACTGCTGGTGATGATGTGAAAACTATACTGAAATGTATATATTCTACCGATGATGATAATGAAGTGCCAGCATCTGCAAAGCAAAAGCGTAAAAGTGTTGCTGAAAAGGACTAATTGAAGAGGGGGCAGGAGAAACGTGGATTCGAACCCAGTTCTCTGGTCCAGAGGTATCTGGCAACATGCTCATCACTGAGAAACCTACTTGCAAACATGAATTGTAAACCTTCTACAGAGGAAGTCGTGCAGTCTAGCTACTTATTTTCTAAAGAGACCTGACTTGGTTTGTAGACTGATGATGGTTCATTGCAAAAGAACCGGATATCTTTCTGTCAGTGAAGAGATAAATTCGACTTTTGATGAACTCGAAGCTAGATACTTTATTTAAAGAAATATTATGTATGTGTGTGATTTTGTTAAGAATAGGAATAAAGGCATAACTTTTCCCCAACCACTGCAGGAACATACAGGATTGGTATGATGTCATCATCAGATTGCATGTACCTAGTTTCAGTTATTTCCTTGACCTTGTGTTTGTTGCATGATGTGTTTGGTACTTAAATACTCAAATATATAGCACAGTAATTTTCAATTGCATATCATGTAGTATTTTTTCCCTGTAAAATTATAGGGCTCACTATGAGACTGAACCAATTCTCAAGGTCAGTGCACAGTCTTCAGCACTGTCTGGGTACACATGTTTTGGGATGACTGAAAAGCAGAGTACATATATAGTTTAAATGTATATGTTGCGATGCTTTCGTACTCACCATTACAAAGTTCATAAATTTACTGTTATTTCTATATAGATGGCAAATATTCGAAATAAGTATATGTATATCATATTTAAAACGAAATAAATTGTTACCTTGTACTGTATAACAACAGTCTTCTAGTAAAGGGAAGTGCATGTGTGACTCGGCTGGTCTGCCACCCTGGAGACTGATCCATCTCTCTCGGCTAGTGCTATATGCAATCTCTTCTAATGTCCGAGACCTGCACGGTGCTCGCGCCACCGGTCGACCACCTGGGCTGCCTTACAGATTCTGAAGATGTTAGTTGATCGCACAACGTCGGACGAGTCGGTTGCATTCTGCTACTAGTGATGTGGATGTTGTCTGTACTCTGTATGTGATGGTTTCGTTTCAATCGGTTCGCCAGGAAGTCGTTTGCTATACTGTTGTACTAACCAGGATGGGCTGGTCTTGTCTAGCATCGTCTAACGCATCGTACAGCACCCGTCGCTTGTGTAATATGTGATTGCGATTGTTGGTAAGTGCTTATAACTTTACATTTTAATGTTATATCTATTTGCAACAGTGTGTAGCCGTGTTGTCTGTATCGCTCCTGTGCTTTAAGGCTTCGCAAAAGTATTTTTTTTAGACTAATGTGACGTACAGTGCTCGATGCTTGCGCAATATGCATTGGTTGGTAAATGCTTACAATGAATTGCTTTTATAATTATTTTCTTATATTTGTTTGCATTAGAGCGTAGCAGGATCGTCTCACTTGCGTGACAAATGGTTTAAATGTGTGTTGTTTCGTGGCAAGCAAAGGGACACACTCTTTACAAGTCACGTAATGTGTAACGCACTTGACGCATTGTAGTAATTTCTTGAGGTTGTTCCTTTTTATCATTCATTCTGTCTCATGTCACCGAGTATTCTATATTTTACTAAACTTCTTGGCGCGATTGCAACACTGATACTGCTATTATAGACTGTGACTCCACTGGTTATATATACACATATGTATATATATAGAGAGAGAGAGAGAGAAAGAGAGAGAGAGAGAGAGAGAGAGACTCGTTATGACATTATGCTCGTGATGTACTTGCGTATATGTTAGCCCTTTATTGTTTGTTACATGACTGATTTTTCATGTACAGACCGGTCTTATATATTTTACATGCGGTTCCCACCGACTCTCCTGTTAGGCTGACGGTGTTTATTTGTATGAACGCGTACATCTTTTAATGTAACATGCGACCACGTATTTATTGTTTTCAGTGTCATTTTATACCCCTTTATTTTTTTCAATGTATGACTTATTGTAAAGTGTTACCCATGTTACAGACCCCTCGCCGTCGTCCCTTGTGTAGGACAGACGGTGTTTGTTTAAATTCTGTGTGTGTGTTTTACCATTACCCGAGACTATGTAAATCATGATCGCAGAGCATTTGTATATGCCTTTATCTTTTTTTCGCATATAGTTATTTGTTGCATGTTACAAGAGTTAACGTGCATTTATGTATATATTTTCACAATAATATATACAGCCTTGGATGTCGGTGGGCGAAGGAAGGCTAGCTGTCGCTGAGAGGGATCCGAGTTGGTAGACATCTGCGTCAGCAGACAAGGGCGGCGGTGGGCGGTTGTCGAGTGCGTGCAGGCCGATGCGTGTGTGTGCTATTTCTGACCCTACACTCCTACATGCAACGGTAACTTTGCGATGCACTTGTATGTATACCTACCTTTATTTTTCTTTACGTGTGCGGACGGTTTTTGTGTGTTCCCGAAATGCAAAGGTTTGGAAATACTGATCAACTGTGCTTATAACAGGGTTTAAGGCCTACTTGTCCTTATCTTCGTGATTGCAGTCGGAAGTGACGCCTGTGATATGAATTTGGTGGTCGTAGCTTCGGTGGGTGGGAAATGTCGTACAACTATACTTTTCAGAGGGGTTAAAGTATACTTGTTCTCACTACCCTGTATGTCATCGGAAGTGATGCCTATGATATGAATTTGGTGACTATAGCTTCTGTGGGTGGGAAATGGCAGTCAACTATGCTTATACGAAGGCCTAAGGTGTACTTCACCATGCGGTCCTTTTCGTCGTCGGGGGTGATGCCTATGTTATGAATTTGGTGACTGTATCTTAAACAGTTCGAAAATTACAGCTAACTATGCTTATAAGTTGGCTTAAGACGTAATTGGCGCGCGTGCGGTGCAACTCTAGACTAGCGTGCGTGGTCCGGCTTCGCTCCGTGACGCGTTGAATACAAGGACAAGTTTCAGATACAGAAATGCGTGCGCTCGAATGCACGGACAAGTTGGAGATACAGAAGAGCGCGTGCGCAAGTAATCGCCACGCATGTGCATCGCAGTGCAGTTCTGTATGTATGGATGCATGTCACATGTGAATGCAGTTTTTTAATTAGTTGCCAGCGCTCACACGGACCGGAATAGGCATAGTACAAGTGATATAATAATGTATATATATAAATTTTACATATATAAAATGTGTGTGCGTGCGCGCGCACGGTTCCTGCGGTTTTTTATGTGTATTCAAAATTAAACATTCTCTTTTTCGTGATTATAAGTTTATTGCATGGGGAGTACATAAGCCGATGCAGATATTTACTTTATTTCTTCTCCTAACAATGCAATATTTATTTTTTTTTATATAAAGTCTGGGCGTGTCAAAATTGTTTTCCTAATGCCAGGATGGTAATAGCAATGTTCATATTCGACAGTAAACATCCACCTTAACTAGATGTCGCAGTAGTCTTGTGGTCAAGACACTCGAATGCAGACCCAAGAGGTGCCGGAACGATCCCGCATGTGTCCATTTTTTTTTTAAGTTCCGAAACAATAACTAACTAAAAAAATTCCAGCGCTCCTTGCGATCACCGTTTTAACTAAACTCCCCGGTGCTGACGCGCCCCTACAAGCGACGAGTGGACCAATAGACAAGATAGCCGCTTCGATAACAGAGCTCCTGGCTGCGAACGGTAGAACTTAGTACATGCTGGTAGCAGGCGCGATAATTAAAGATGGCCGCCTACAGAAGAAGACTGGCGGAAGGTGCGGGAATTAAATATGGTGGACGTAGAGAGAGAGAGAGAGAGAGAGAGATAGAGGAAACAGGTGGTAGACACGAAGGCAAGAGAGAACAAATGAGTGAAGATGGAACATGAGTAAACCAAGGGATATAGCGGACGAGAGAGTATGGGTGTGGGAGAGATACAAGAAGAAATGAGAACATGAAATTTAAAAAAAAAATCGGAATGCCAGAGCATGAAGACGAAAGGGGAATGATAGAGCAGAAGATTGGGAATAGGGTAAAAAGGGAAATTTCTAGAGAAAAAGTGAAATTCCAAAGGAAATACACGATGGACGCTGCTGACGAGGAATGACAGAGCAGGAGATTTCGGCATGACGTCATCCAAAATTGCCGCTATGGGAACATTGTACCCTGCCAGGACGCCAGTATCGCGTGAACCTACCATTTCTAGCTACTAATGACTGGCTGTACATACGCCCGTTTNGGGTGTGGGAGAGATACAAGAAGAAATGAGAACATGAAATTTAAAAAAAAAATCGGAATGCCAGAGCATGAAGACACAAGGGGAATGATAGAGCAGAAGATTGGGAATAGGGTAAAAAGGGAAATTTCTAGAGAAAAAGTGAAATTCCAATGGAAATACACGATGGACGCTGCTGACGAGGAATGACAGAGCAGGAGATTTCGGCATGACGTCATCCAAAATTTCCGCTATGGGAACATTTTACCCTGCCAGGACGCCAGTATCGCGTGAACCTACCATTTCTAGCTACTAATGACTGGCTGTACATACGCCCGTTTNTACCCTGCCAGGACGCCAGTATCGCGTGAACCTACCATTTCTAGCTACTAATGACTGGCTGTACATACGCCCGTTTACTCAGAGAGACCTTAGTAACACTTCTGGAAGACATACCACTCGACATACGTCGTGATATGTGGCTTCAGCATGATGGTTGTCCTGCGCATTTTGCTTTGGTGTTGAGGCAAGTGTTGAATGAAACGTTTCCAAACCAGAGGTTAGGGCGTAACGGTGTTGTAAGATGGCTAATTCGCTCTTCCGAGCTCACACCTCTCGATTTTTCCCTGCGAGGAACACTGAAAAATAGGTTGTACAGCATGGTTCCTATGATGCCAGAAGACATTCAGGAACGAATTGCCGCAGCTTGCAGAGGCATTACGCCAGAAAAACTTATGGTCGCTCGTAGCTCGCTACATGTGCTTTTAAAGATGTGTATTGCTGTCGATGGTAAACACCTCGAGCACATGCTGTGAAAAGATGTGAAAAGATCTAGTGTGAAGTGTTTCAACCATAACTGTGCTCTTTTGTACTATGCGTGAGGATACAATTACCTTTCTCCTTAGGTTGGTTTGTTCTATTTTTGTTATGCATCTGTAAGCACTCGTTACTCAGTACAGTTAATGACTCGGAAACAAATATCCTGAAATACATTGTTATTTGAATACGATGTAATGTGCTGATATCAGTCTTGCGCTCACATTGCCCGTCTTCCCTCCGCTGCGGTGCTCTCCTTTGTCCAATATTGCATTGCGTGCTCCTTGCCCCATTAAGATAAGCGCTAAGCTGCTATAAAGAAACGGTCCCGCCAGGATGAGTTATGGCGCATGTTGCTTCCTTACAACTATGAGTGCAGGTCCACTGTCCCATGCTACTAGCCCACTTAACTTAATCATATTTGCACATTATTTCTTGGCATTTATGTGTTACTTTTCATTGCATATGCTATATCACCGAATTCCTCTTTGCACGTACTTTCAGATACCGTTGAAATAAATNTGTGTTACTTTTCATTGCATATGCTATATCACCGAATTCCTCTTTGCACGTACTTTCAGATACCGTTGAAATAAAGATATGTTTCCAGGGGAAAAATCATATGTGGTGTAATTATTTCTGTCCATACACGTGTTACGAATAGTCACTTTGCTGCAAATTACTTTTCCCCGTACGTAATTTCAATTAGCGAAAACAGCATTTCGTAATCTGCAACCGTTCCGGAAATTTTGGGGGGTGTCCACGTTAGGCGGACCACCCTATTTATCCTGGGAAGCTGAACATAATCTGGCAACGGAGATTTGGCAGTGTATCAAAATAGTTGTAACTTGAAAAAATGCTGAACCTTTCTCTGTAAAATAGATGTTTGATACTATCTGAAATGCCAATCCCATTACCATTCTTACTTGCTCTGTGAAAGTTACCCATAGGGCATTCTTTAAACTGAAATACCGAAAGTAGATACAGCTAGACTACGTTACATTCTAAGATTTACTGTAAATCTCTTCAGTTAAAGAATATAACGAAAATTACATAAGGAAAGCCATAATTTACGAATTATAAAATATTTAAATTTATTTTAAGTGCGCGAAATGGTTAACTGACCTCATTTCTTTTCGTTATATAGCACTGGTAGTTTCTTTTCTTGTCTGTTATTTTGTTTTTTCTAGTTTAACGGCGTTGTTTTCCTTTCAGCTGTACGCTTATTAGTGTGGATTGCAGTTCATTTACCTTGACATGAAAGTCTTTTCAACAATATAGTCAAAGTATTTTGCCCCACACGTGCGTAATAACCGTAAATAAAATCTAACAGGAAATTAAATATCGTGCTGTGAACGATTTTCCTTTATATTCATGTTTTTTGTTCCGTGTATACTGGACTTGTGTACTGCGCCGAACACAAGCATAGCTGAATTGCGTTTTCATGTTTAATTCTCATTCAATTTTCTTTCCTGTTTCTCTTGCACGTTTTTATCGATTTCAGATGATTGGGTTACACCAATCCAGATACTAGGGCCGAATCAGAAGTCATGGCAACTTCTGTTTATCTCCAGAAAATTATCCAACATGGTAAAATGTACTGTGTACGGGTGAAAGTGCACGACAAGTACGTTTAAAATGTGACACCACAAGTGGAATGGATGCAGGAATGTCCGGCAAGGAACAAAGGCCAACATGGTTGCTTGAAATCACTCTGCAGATACACTGAAGAGCCAAAAACACTGGTACACCTGCCTAACATCGTGTAGGGCCCCCTGAGCCCGCAGAAGTGCCGCAAGACGACGTGGCATGGACTCGACTAATGTCTGAAGGTATACAGGAGGAAATTCACACCATGAATACTTCAGGGCAGTCCACAAATCCATAGGAGTGCGAGGCGGTGGAGATCTCTTCTGAACAGCACGTTGCAAGGCATCCCAGATATGCTCAATAATGTTCATGTCTGGTGATTTAGGTGGCCAATGGAAGTGTCTAAAGTCAGAAGAGTGTTCCTGGAGCCACTCGGTAGCAACTCTCGACGTGTGGGGTGTCGCATTGTCCTGCTGGAATTGTCCACGTCCGTCGGAATGCACAATGGACATGAATGGGTGCAGGTGATCGGACAGGATGCTTACGTATCTGTCACCTGTCAGAGTCGTATCTAGACGTATCAGGGGTCCCATTTCACGCCAACTGCACACGCCCCATACCATGACAGAGCCTCCACCAGCTTGAACAGTCCCCTGTTGACATGTAGGGTCCATGGATTCATGAGGATGTCTCCATACCCGTACACGTCCATCCGCCCGATACAATTGGAAACGAGACTCGTCAGACCAGGCAACGTGTTTCCAGTCATCAACAGTCCAATGGCGGTGTTGGCGGGCCCAGGCGAGGCGTAAAGCTTTGTGTCGTGCAGTCAACAACGGTACACGAGTGGGCCTTCGGCTCCGAAAGCCCATATCAATGATGGTCCGTTGAATAGTTCGCACGCTGGCACTTGTTGATGCCCCAGCATTGAAATCTGCGCCAATTTGAGAAAGGGTTGCACGTCTGTCACGTTTAATGATTCTCGTCAGTCGTCGTTTGTCCCGTTCGTTCATGATCTTTTTCAGGCCGCAGCGATGTCGAAGATTTGATGTTTTACAGGATTCCCGATATTCACGGCACACTCGTGAAATGGTCGTACGNTCTCGTCAGTCGTCGTTTGTCCCGTTATTTCGCGATCTTTTTCAGGCCGCAGCGATGTCGAAGATTTGATGTTTTACCGGATTCCCGATATTCACGGCACACTAGTGAAATGGTCGTACGCGAAAATCCAAATGTTATCGCTACCTCGGAGATGCTATGTCCCATCTCTCGTGCACCGACTATAACACCACGTTCAAACTCACTTAAATCTTGATAACTTGCCATTNTCGATAACCTGCCATTGTAGCAACAGTAACCGATCTAGCTGTCGACCGCATCGGGTTACTCTGATTGGTTCCATACATCTATTATTTGAATATGCACGCCTATACCAGTTTTTTTTTTTTTTTTTTTTTTTTTTTGGCTCTTCAGTGTATATTCTCGTATAAACTGTATGCACTCATTTGAACGGATAGGTATCGTACGTGTACGAGCTGTTTAACATCTTTCAAAGTAGTCTCCGAGGTTGTCCACGGTTCGTTGCCAGCGCCGAGGCAGACGGGAAATACCATCGGCTGCATGAGATCCGTCAATGTGAGCCACCTCTCGTCGAAATGCTGTGACGATNGCAGACGGGAAATACCATCGGCTGCATGAGATCCGTCAATGTGAGCCACCTCTCGTCGAAATGCTGTGACGATGTCAGATTATTCACTTACTATCTCGTAGCAAACGTTATAAATTGGACGTTCATGCGAATTTAACCAAAATATTACTGCATAAAGTTAATACAATTTAATGTTGTAAGTAACGGCGCCTTCAGTAAAAAGTAAACGTGAATACTACATCCTGTATAAATTTACATTGCGCATACCTTTGAGGAATTTACTTTTTGTTTTGTTAATTGTCATGCTGGAAACCGTTCAAATCATTCAAATATTTAAATTAAAGACAGAGGTGTTATAATATTATGTCATATATAAAGATTTCCCCGGCCATTATAGAATCACTGGGGGGAAAAAACAGAAGTTTATTAGTGTGCTCACGAATAAAACGAAAATGAAATAGAACTTGCGTTGGGGTTATGGCTATAGAATTAATGACGAGAGAACGTGTGTTTATCCAAATAAATTCACAGCAGTTCAACGAAGTGGGGTGCGACAAGGGTAGTTAGTGTCAGATGCGGGAGTGCGGTCGCAACGTCTCGAACGGAGAAGGACGGTGCAGCTCGGAGAGGAAAGAACAGCTGAGTGCGGATCTGCAGCGACGGGAAGCCCACGCATAAAATCACAGAAGGCGAAGAGTGCTCCTGTTTGCTCCCCAGAGGCGCATCAGCGTCGGCGACAAGGTTACTAAAGAAGCACCTCCGCTCTGGCGGCCACCGCGACCTCGTTCACGGCTCAGCCGACCAGACCGCTGGAAACTAGTGGTAATTACATGGTAAGGGGGTAGGGGGTAGAGAACCACGAAGATCAAAGCACACGTGCTCCCGTAATGGCCTCGGCGGGAGAAGTTCGCCTGCTACACTCGCACCAGACATGTCTACTTAATTAAGCCTCGTCTCCCGAATATTCTTCTGTGGGAAACGCCACGACAAGTGCCGTTTAAAAAGAGTTAGATTCCCATTCCGTAGAGATTCATTTTCATAACCTTTGCTCATTCATGCCCTGGAGGCAGCAATTTTTCGTGAATAGTCTTAAAACATTTTTTTCACTGATATGAACGTATGCAAAGCGCCAGGAAATCCTAACCTACAGACAGTAACTGGATAAAAATGAAACAACAAATTTTATTGGAAAATTGATTACTGATCCCGGTTAATATTGATAGTAAAACATTTTGAGGATTCTGATATTTTACTATAAAAAGACACATGCTGCAATGGAAATCATGAGTATCATTATGACAACGTTTCAAGGTCAACATTTTTTTTTAAACATTTATACCTGAAGGTTAACGTAAAAATACCNAGTATCATTATGACAACGTTTCAAGGTCAACATTTTTTTTTAAACATTTATACCTGAAGGTTAACGTAAAAATACCAATTAACATACACATGTGCATAGGAGCTGTTAAGAAAATTAATTTTAAACTATTAATTTTACAAAAAGCTGAATGTTAAAATATTCCTCAAGTAAATTTAGAACAAACAATAAAAATTTATACGGGCATTAAAAAAATTATGTACATACATNTTAAAATATTCCTCAAGTAAATTTAGAACAAACAATAAAAATTTATACGGGCATTAAAAAAATTATGTACATACATAAAGTATTTAATTCGATATGTTATGTTTGTTTTTCAATATTCAGTTCTCCAAAAAATCTCGATAAAGCGCATTGTATGAGGTATTCGAAGAGTTTCTCGAACACTTGAGGTAAAGTTAGTAGTCTTTACTATCATAATCCATATTTCGACTGTGCCTGGCATGGCCGTAGTTTTACACGAACACCTTTGACAACTGCATTTCACTACTACCTACTTCGAGTGGAACACACAGACAACATACAAGTATAACAATCTCACCTTTCCTCCCTCAGTAAGTATTTCGACAGATATTTTTCTCCTATTTTTGAACACTGCTTAAATAAACCAGGTAGTTGTTTAAGCTAAACATTACATTTCATTGTTCTAAAGAAAATTTTCTTTGACAGGAGGTCTTCCAATCGTTTATAGCTATATCAATCTGCCAAACTTTATCATCAGCACGAACTAATTGTAACTATGTTATTAGTGTCGGGGTCCTTTCAAAGACTTGAGAGTAAAAAAATGTAATTAATGAATAATGCCCAGAACAATATAAGTTAATCACTTTACTTGCATTTTACAGATCGCTGGTTCTCGTGTAAATAAGAAAATAATCTGTTTTCTAGATTTTTCAGTGTCCGCTTTTTGGTCTGGGGTAATCTCGTGTTTCATTCTGACGATTAATAAAGCAAACAGATGATTCTCCCCGATATTCAGACGACTCGCTGGAAATATAAAATATATTGGCACGTAGTACAAATAAAATTCTAGATAAGAAATTGTAAGTATTCAGTAGTTTGAAAAACAATTTAATGTGCAGTTGTTCATTTAAAGCAGTGGTACTCAGACTTTTTTTGAGGGGGGCATATTAAGAAAAACTAAGACCGCCGCTGGCCACACTTACGACACTTGACATAATAATATTTGTGAACTAAAAGTAGGTAGGTAATTCGATGGCATTTAAAATTCAGAGTGTCGTGTATCGTCTTGCACGTCGTTTGTTTATTCGTTCGATATGGTGATGGCGGGTGGAGGTAGTACATCAAAAATATGTACAGAAGTTGCCTGACTGATAAAATAATGAAAAATATCGTCTAGTTTCATCAGTGACTTTAACTTTTAATAAATTCTTATTATGTATTGCTTTTTTATTTTTGTAACAGACACCCTAAAAATAAGAATTTAGTGACTTGTATCTACTGAAACCGTAGTTTGAGTGCCTCTACTTTAAAGAGTTTTGCTGAAATATTTTACACTTACGAAAATATAACTGTTAAGTTTTTTTTCTGTATTTTGAGGCCTCAGTGACATGATTGGTAGTAATAATTTTATGAAAATACCAAAGGNGAAAATATAACTGTTAAGTTTTTTTTCTGTATTTTGAGGCCTCAGTGACATGATTGGTAGTAATAATTTTATGAAAATACCAAAGGCGTTGGGAAATTAGTTAACACATAAGCAATAATTGGAATTTTTAAATTTTATTTCTTCGCAGACAACAGTTAAACGTTTTTTTTTAAACACAAAGATTTATTTCACATTAAGTGTTTCTTTAAATCATGAGAATGCCGGGAAAATTGTTGAGTGAAATCCGTCGGAAATTACAATTTAATGTATAGATATTTTAAACTGGAATGTTATTGTAAAATAAATGAAACTTCATTAATATCACACAGAATTGCATTTAAAAAATTTGTGCTTTTCTGGTGACGTTATAAATTATTTCCATGTGTAGCCAAACACATTACTTACTATTTTAAAATTTGCCTAGAAATAAAACTTTTCAATTCCTGTATTTAAGTTGATAAATTTTTTAATGAATTACCCCCTCCCCCTCCCCATACTTTTTATATTGCAAATTTGTAAAACTACTATTTTATATTGTATCACGAAAGTCTATATTGTATGTATAAAATAATTTTCGCTACTCTAGCTCTAATAACATGCGAGGGCCACATCCGCGGATGAGATCTAGGGATTTTAATATCCGAAAAAAATATATATATATATATTATTTCTACCGGTTATGTATAAAAAATATGGTTTTACGAAACGATATATCGAAAGAAAAATATCGATTTTCGGTAAATCNTATTGTATGTATAAAATAATTTTCGCTACTCTAGCTCTAATAACATGCGAGGGCCACATCCGCGGATGAGATCTAAGGATTTTAATATCCGAAAAAAAAAAATTATATTATTCTACCGGTTATGTATAAAAAATATGGTTTTACGAAACGATATATCGAAAGAAAAATATCGATTTTCGGTAAATCTGAATCCGATATTTTTTGTATTAAATGACTTGACAAATGTTAAACTGTTTGGAATATTACATATTGAGGACACAAGGCATTTCAGAAAGATGTGGCACCTGTTTTTTTTCATGTTGCCAAAGTACTTAACAATAGCAATTTTTAAATTAAAATGTTGTATTCAAAACAAAGCTTATTAAAACAGCATTAAAAACATATTTATTTGCGACACCTCAAAAAAAATATTGATTTCGATAAAATATTGTTTGAATATAATTCTTANCAGCATTAAAAACATATTTATTTGCGACACCTCAAAAAAAATATTGATTTCGATAAAATATTGTTTGAATATAATTCTTATCAACAATTTATATCGATATATCGTTGATTTAATATCATCATTTCAATATATCTATATTTTTTCAACATTCCTAAATTGAGATCCAAAGACGTCATCTTTAGACCACAGGCTGCGGGTTCAAATCCTCGTTAAGCAATGGTTGCGTGTGCCGCTTTTGTGTAAGTTTAGATTAGATTATTTGGAAATGTGTTCCGTGGATTGTCTTTCCGGCTAGTGCCATAGTGCCATCCAACACCTCAACTGTTGGTAACTCCAAGGGTTGGACGAAAGTGTATTCCGCAGGCCAAACTCTCTGCGATGGCCAGCCCGCCATAATTTACAACCTGAAAGCCAGATGTACACAAAATTTTAAAGCGAATGAACTGCTGCACAATAACCCATATGAAACACTTATTCTTACACATTATTTCTCAGCCACCGCGGCAACTGGTGCTTTGCAGTGACTGCAAGACGTGTCTTGCGCTAGGTTTGCGTATTTGGCGTGACGGCTGACGAGTAACCAAGAAAACTCTTCGAGCACAGCAAATCACCAAGGATTTCTTCGTCTTGTTGCAGACACGTCGACAGGTTCTCGTACAAGCGCTTTAACTAGTGCAGAGCGTAAATTAACAGGATAGCTTTGGGCAGCGCTCCAGTTCGTTTTCACANATAGCTTTGGGCAGCGCTCCAGTTCGTTTTCACACTAGAGTGCCAAAAAAAAAAAAAAGCCGTTCTTACTAAATGGCAAAAAAGCCGAAACAAATTTTTCTCCATTCGATAAAATACATACGTNAAAAAAAAAAAGCCGTTCTTACTAAATGGCAAAAAAGCCGAAACAAATTTTTCTCCATTCGATAAAATACATACGTTATAAAACTTTGGTACACGTATTGCGCTGTGTAGAATTTCTAACTGATTCCGTTTTACCGGTCGACCAACTTTTAAAGAAAAGTAATTAATATAAAATAAAGTAAGAACTTCATTTTGGGTTTGGATCTGAACAAGCTTAATTGACATGACGTTGACGTGGGCGAGGGGAATGTGTCTTAGAAGAAAGATGTTTTGACCAATAATGAATCACATTAAGGTTCAATACAGCTGGTCACGTGAATAAATCTTAATAGAATGTAAACTACTAAATGGATGCGGCTAAACTGAATCCCCGCCCAAATAATATGGTGAAAAGACTAATGACACGAANAATGTAAACTACTAAATGGATGCGGCTAAACTGAATCCCCGCCCAAATAATATGGTGAAAAGACTAATGACACGAGCAATGATTCGTTTGTAAGTCCCCGTAGCACCATACATGTTATATCTTTTCACTGTGTTGAAAACATGTATAAGTATTTTTCATTAGGTGTTCGTTAAATTCATTTTCGAAATTAGAATAATATTATTCTAGGGATTTTAAAATATTCTAAGGAATATTTTTTATAATTAAATTTGTTTTGGGAAGTTTTAGAAACATACAGTACATCACACTACTATTATACACATCAATAACCAATATAACCTAGAATGTGACCTACCGTTGTTTCTTGTGCTTAGATCTGTTCCACAATTCTTCATGGCGCTGCCTCTTTCGTGGTCGATCCGTGGATTACAATGCATGTATGACATTCTATATTGAACACACACAAACAAAAGCAATTGCGTATATAACAGCACTTGTATCCCAGAAACAACGCTACGTGTGTATGCAGCTTTCCACTGCAGATGCGAACTGCTACAGGCGGGAATGCAATGATGCGCAGTAGCCCACGGCGCATGACGCGGTGATGGATATGTCTGGTTTTGCATGCGAAAAGCTACATATCTAGTTTTGGAACTAACCCCTTACTTTACACGCTTATAACAGCGTGATGTAGCTGGTTGCGAAACTTCATTTTCTCAGAGGGTGATAGACACCGATATGTGCTAACGAAATCCAGCGATCACTCAATTCTGAAAGGAAAAAAAAAAGATGTATCTGGTTTTACAACTATGCGACTCATATGTATTTCAATGTTGAATATGTTTTCCTAAAATAGTATTGTAAAAACTTTCAATTCAATGGAATAGCATAACTGCACCTCCCCGCTGCATTTAAATGATATAATTGCACTTTAGTTACAAATCACATTCACGTTAAAATTTTCTAAGGTTAAAGACGATTCCATGGTGGATAAGTCTCGCGTGATAAAGAATAGGCCTCTGTATAAATCTTATCCGCGACTCTTGCTACGGAAAATCGGCATGTAGAAGCATGGCTGATGGACATATAAAGCCTTACGTATAAATGTATCGATATCAAATACATCAACGAAAAATTAAGCTATTTTACCTAACTACGCCATCAACTTTGATACCATAAATTTATAAACTGGATTATTGTAATTTAAAATCTTCCTTCGTAGTTTTATGAAAGAAAAGGTTTCTTTGCAAAATTTTGTATATTCCTTTTCACCTGTACATTGGGAGCTGAAATTGCATGTATAAATCTGTAGTTTCTCTTCACTAGTAAGTGGTTACAATATACAGGAAATGAGGTAATAAAGTGCAAAAGTGAAATGCATTGCAAAAGCCGACTATAAGGTTTTTGCTACCCTTAAAACAGCACCATGGTATGTTCCCAAGCTATCTGTATAATTGGTGAATACGTAAGCACAAATGCGCGCTGTAAACATGATTAGCGACACGTAAAACTTAGGCGGTGTTGTCTCTTGTTCTATACGTGCATTTGCTGTGTATTCAACCGCAAAATCTCAAATAAACCACATACACGATATAACGTTAAAATGAATCATCGGGTGATTTGAGGTGGGCAAAAAACAGAAGACGCCCCATATCTTGCATACACTAAAGAGTAATATTTTTTAGGGTGTATTACTGGAGTCCTGACAGGCTTTCCTGCAGCAGAGTTCATCCAAGGTGTATACAGCCTGAAGATCATCGTGGTTTGGTCCTTAAATGCCAGACCATGTAGCCAGAACACACAGCTGAACTAAGAGGTTTTGGTCTTTGCTTATCAACGAGGTCTTGAATTAATGAATACGACGGAATGCAAGGGCGCGGGAAATGGGAGTACACCGAGAAATCCCACTGGCCAACGGCAAAGTCCACCACGGTTCCTACATGTCAAGTTGGAGAAAAGCAAACGATTTTTCTGGGTAACTACAGCAGCCACAGAGGCGAGCATTTTTAGTATTATTGTATGCCGGCGCTTTCGGTCAAGGGGATTTACATGCCTGGAGACTTGAGAGATGCATTTTCACTGACCAGAGCCCACAAAACTGCTCGATTACCGTGGTGCAAACAACACAAACTGTATACCAAAGATGAGTGGATATGATGACCATCGTGGAGGCGGCTGTATCTTGGTTTAGGGCAATATCAAGATGAACTCGCGTACATCCTTCCATGTGTTAGACCGTGGTTCTGTAACAGGCCATCGTGCGCAGGTGTGATTCTCCAGAAGAAAGACAGGCTTTTCAGAGTTCAGCGGGTGCACATGTCCGGTTTATGGACATCGTTCTACGTCGGGTTATGTTCATGGGTAACTATGATCTATTCGCGGTATCTTCAATCTTTTTGAACCAAACATTTGAAAAAGCACCCTATTTATGACATGTTTGGTTGTTTCTGAAACATGGCATGCATCACAAGCGTTTTATACATCTCTTATCATAAAAGTTATCTTATTTTCTATTAAACTGATATTTTACTTATATTTTATGTATAAATTATGATAATTCATTTATATTTAATATGATTAAAAACATTCAGAGAATATGTGTGTTGGTACTGCCTAGTAAAAAATAGTTATCATGCAAAATATTATTAAACTGAGTGGGCACTAATGCGGTGCGTTGTCCATTTGGTGTAATTTTCTAGACTTTGTTAAGCTTTGTTTGCATGGTGCGGAGGAATATACTGGAAAGAGAACTTTATAAGTGCTTCAGAAATGTTTAAAGTAACCACGAATGAACTATAGTTCTTGAAGTGTGCTGTCTGGGCCACCGCTCGCAGCGAAGTTTTAAACAAAACGTTTGAATTTTTTTCCTCCACATTTCCATTTGAAAATTCCAGTTGTTAGTTCAGTGTCTAGTGTTGGAACAGTTTTATATTGCCGGCGAGAGGGCGGAGGAATGAACTCGTCGGGCCCAGGAACGTGAAACTCAACAAACTGGCTGACGGGAGTACTCGAGGCACATCACGTTGTGAAGAAGAGAGTCAGCGGCCGTGGAACAGCTGACAGCCGGGCAGATTGTTACCGTCGTCGACCCGGGGACGGAGCTGGGACTCTGCCAGCGGCGGTAAATGAAGTTGCCCGTCCTCGAGCGAGCTTCGACCTTGACTTCTCTGGAGTGGACGCAAGCGCCGTAACAAACAGACACGAGCGGTAAAAAGCTGCCTGGGTCGGGGAAAGGAATGGGGCACCTCCCCATTAAACTCTGCCCTCAAGAAAGTAGTATTTCTTCCCTTTTTTTCCTTTTTTTTTATTTAGCTGGACATGCTCGCTCTCTTAGCTAGCAGAAGAGGATACATCTTTGGGCGGAGAGATACGAGCTTCGTGAATGTTACAGAACTACCGTACTCCATCTCTTATGGTAACATCTGCCCTTTGGCTGTTATCATGTAAGATATTCAAGAGTATAATTTTTTTAGTATATTCAATTATTTATTAAAATTTTAATGACGACATCGATATTTAAAAAATGACCTTTGTCGTAAGTATGTCGGACTTAACGTCTTAACAACTTCTATGTCATAAAATACGGGGCAAGGTACGTATAAAAGCAGAAACGAGGATGAAGCATTCACCTGGAGTGATTTCGGTAAACTACTGAAAAACCTAAATCAGGATATCCGGACTGGGAATCGAATGTGGATCCTCTCGAATGAGAGTCCGCACTCAATGGTTGTGTAGACTTAATATGGGAATTTTAACTAAAAGTCTTGATTCCTACGAATTTTTATATATTATTTTACTACAAAGTTTGGGTTCTGCGAGTTACAGGAGAGGCATCGTGGAGTTTCTTTTAAAAACAACAGTTGGTTCACCAGTGGGATAAGTTTAATTTCTGGCTATTTTGACTGTCTCAATAGTTTAAATTTAAATACGGGCGAACAACATAAAATTACGGAAATACATTCTCCTTGATCCTTGACATTCTGATGACTTGGACATTTATTTTCAGCTGTATCCCGAAATACTTATTTTGTTTAGTTTTTAATATTTGTAGTAAAAATAATTTAATTTCAAATTCCTATAGCTTCCAGTATTTTATTTTGAAGAGTAGATTTCGCCATTGCCATATTTTTAAGACTATTTACATAAAACAAGGAAAAAATATGTAACACACCAAAATTAAGAAAACAATTTTCTACTCTTGGATGCTCTAAAAGTTGCTTTGGAACACGAGGTTCCAGGTTTGAATCCACGCTAAACTAAATATATTTGTATCATTTTCTAATATAATTTTAGGTCTCTATCGTATGAAAGCTGACCCCCTATTACCCGTCCGGTAAAAAGTGAGTACACTAAAAACAAAAAATCAAAAGAAAATCTAAAAGTTTTGAAAAGTTTAATTATATTAAAAGCGTGAAATCATTACAATTTCGCTCATACGTCTACATAATATGCGAAACACATTTCTCATAATTTTGGGGGAAAAGATATTAAAAGAAAACTTTTTTAAAGCATATTTACAAAAGTAAACAATGGAGCCGGTTTTAAAGATATATATAAGTGCAAAGCAGAGTCGCTCTGAAGAATTCTGACATAATTTGCTGTACTAGCTGAGATAAGGAGCTAAGACGAAGTAAAGTATTATTTATTGGCGTCGTCATGTGTAATAAATCTCGTTTCATACTACTGTATAACGTCGCGACGAACGTTAGTCGGGGTTGAGCAGCTTACCGTTCGCATCGAGTGAGTTCCAAGAAGCACTGTTACTGTTAGTGTTTTTGATGAACGACAAAGAAGAACAATAATAGTGTTACGTTCGCTTTTAGCAAGGAGCAGGGAATGTGTTGCGCTAAAGTTATGATGTGCTATCGTGCGTCGAAATAAGGACAAGAAGGACTCGCAGGATTAAATCTTATTCCAACACGATTTAATTACCATAATTTATTTATGTTAGTACTTATTGCACTTCTTCCGACACGCGACAATGCGATAGTGCGCCGACGCACTGCAGTGACTCACATATCGTGAAGTTACGTTATATTTAAGCTTTTTGCATTTACTGCGGTTAAGTGACCCTACTGACATCTGTTATATAAACTGTGCGTGATTTACACCACAACTTCCCTCATCTTCATAGTCCTTCCCACTATCTCGTTTGATAGTACGTACTGAGAATACTGTGATGTCCCCATGAAATTCGTATTCAGCGTTATTGGTAATGTCGATATATATATATATACCATTTTCTGAATATTTTTTTATTTTTCATTTTTCGAAAAAGCCGCGATTTTTAAAAACCTACGAAATTTAAATTTTACTTAGTATCGCATTNTACGAAATTTAAATTTTACTTAGTATCGCATTACCGTTTATTTTACAAGTGTAAGGTAAAATGCAAACTGCATTATCGAAAGAAAAAAAACACTTAGAATCCAAGGGATATCTGGAATTTTTCCTAATTGAATAATTGCGAGGAATTATTCCGCACTAAACGCCGATATTTTATATTTGTGAAAGTTATACTTGAATAACATATCAGTGTTCTTAAGATGCCTCTCTTTCAACAGAAATTGGATACTTCAAAAAGGAAAAGAAAGTGAACTGTGCCCTGTGTGGTAGTAGATGTTACGCTGCCAGATGTAAACATTAGCACGTTTAAAAAACCTCACTTTTTTCTTTTAGCCTATACAGCCAACTCTCAACCCGCACATTAATCTCTTCACCGCGCCTGAAAATGAGCTGCATTGATAACGATTTGCCTGCGACACCGAGTGGTTACGTTTTTGATGAACACGAAAAAATAAATAGGTACCTACCAAGTAACTATTCGAAATATACGTGTAGCTATATAGCCGTATTAATTAGGTTTGCGACATTTAATAAGCAATAAGTTGATAAATAAGGGGACTTCAACAATTGCTCGAGATTTATCACATACGGTTAGGTATTTTTGCAACTTAAGTTTTTCAATATTTTGTTTTTTTTACTATCAGCTGATATTGGTGTACAGTACTGCAAGTAAAGTTTGTTCTGGAATGCTGACTGAGTGAAGAGGTTTAGGCGGCTGTCAACAACGAGGTCTTGAGAGCCGATGAGGGTGTTTGAGGGGAGAATGGAGCAGCACCGGAATGAAAGGGTGGGGGAAACGGCAGATCCCCGAGAAAACCCGCCGGCCAGCGGTATCGTCCGGCACGATTTCCACATTTCAAATCCGGGGTATTTTAATCCGGTTCGCCTTGGTGGGAGGAGAGAACGCAAACAGCTCAGTCACCGCGGCCCCCGAATACCATGCTCATTTAACATGAATCAATCTTGTTAAGTTTATTTAATTATGATTTTCCGACACTGTATTGAACACCGTTAGCGGGTGCTACGTGCATGACCAAACTAATTGTGTTTTGGTGGTATATCGCGGTAAAAACTTATCTGAACTCTGAGAAATTGTTCGCGGATTCGCCACGACATTGCACGGGCGTGATTAGAAAAAAAAACAAATCGTAACGTTTTTCCTATAAATCCGCAGCAATTCCTATACTTGTCCGAGAACTAGTTAAAATGGCTTTTGGAAATTATTATTATTCTGCAGGAAGAAGAGGAGTTTATTGTTAGTATACGGAGATTGTTGCTGCGTATCTGGTATGCGTACTCTATCCCATATTCTGCTATACTTGCAGTATTTACCAACCACATGGCGTTCCCGCCGGAAGGCAGGATGGCGGATGATATAGGCTGTTCGCGGTGAATCTAGCACTTTTGAAAACAACCTTTGAAAATGTCACTGCCCCTACCTGAATACAGTATATTTTAATCAGCACAGTTACTGGCATGCGCCCAGTAAAGTTAGTAAAGACCGATTGAAAGTAGTTCCATATCTTAATGTTGAATTAAAAGCGTTGGGTGAACATTTGAAATACTTAAATGCCAGAAGCTACTGCCAACCTGACAATGTCTAACTTCCCAGCAATCTTCGCGATTGGGCGTGGAGCAAAAATTCACAAAACTCAATATGCAGAGGTTAGTAACAAAGTTTCAACGTTCAACATTTTGAGGGGGGAAAAAATTGACACCTTCAGATCACACCAAAACACGGCGCTCACCACACGTGAAATTTCTGGTTTGTTTGTGAAACCACTCAAACGTGCACGTAATTGTAAAAGATACGTGAATAAGACAGTTTCTTTTGACAATTCTCGAGTCGATGTTGGGTACTCGTGCAGAAGATGAGAATCAGTCCACATGATCTTGAGTCTACGGGCAGCGATTTGCAAGGACGCTTGCCCCGACCTCCCGTGGCGCAGTCGGTCGCTACCACGCCCGGTGCGGGAGGTTCTGGGTTTTGAATCCCAGATAAGGCATGGGTGTTAGTTTAAATTAGGTCACGAGTTATTTCGTAAGCCGTCCCTTGATAAGCCTCCAGGCATAACACCGGGGGAACGTTAATAAGCCCTTTCCAATACAATACAATGCAAGGACGGTGGTTGTATATAGCCAGTTCCGTGGCAGCGANACGGCACAGCCATTACACTTGATTAAATTTGAGCTCGCTCGTATACCGCGCCGCCGTCTATGCTTCGACGAGGTTGATTCCGTTCGCGAGGAATGTGGCTCGCGGTTACCCTCTCCATGCCCCTGATCAAACATACCACGCCGCTGCAGTAGGGCAATTGTCTCACAATGCGCCCTATTGTCGGCATAGTGGTTTGGGTTCCGGCCAGCACACTTCCCAAACCGAAATTCTGTTTTGTTTTTTTCGAAAGTGCTTACATCCGTGTCGTCTCCAATACGTCTGCTGTTGCTGCTACACTTCCGTAAAAAAAATATAAATAATGCTTATACTGACGGATGATACGTCATTCTTCCCTTTTCCTTCAAGGTAACTCTTCAATAGAGCCGCCCAAACCTCTTCACTCACTCACTCACTCACTCACGTTCAATAAATATTCCCCTCAATTTTATTTACTTTAATTTCACTACGTATTTCTGTCGTTCCTTCAAAAATACTGCGCATAAATTCTTTGTACGTAAGTGGTATTTATTATCTTGCTAGCTCTACCTTTATTCACAGTGAAATCTTTATACTATTTGGGGAGGGGAAGGAACTACCCCATTCGTCTTATCTGTACGTGCTCTAAAGCCGAGATGGGCTTAAGTGAGACAGAGAATAAATAAAATATCTTGGCAGTACAACAAATAAATAAGAAATATTTTGTGACTGTGATAGAGTCAGAGACCAACAAAAATATTTTAATAGGAATAGTCCAGAGTTGTACTGCCAGTGAAAATAATGTTTTCTCTTTGCCGAAGCTAGTCTGGCTTACGCTGAAAGATAAATGGGACGAAACAATTTAGGGCTTATTTCACAAACTTCGAGAACGCGCAATGGCTGATCATTATTGAATCTCCTGTTACTTATTTTCGGGATCGCAGATAGTTGAGAAATATGTGTGTTCAGCAAGTCATAGAAGANTTATTGAATCTCCTGTTACTTATTTTCGGGATCGCAGATAGTTGAGAAATATGTGTGTTCAGCAAGTCATAGAAGGTGAAAGATTGTTTTATGTTTGCACCTGCGCTCGCTTCCAACCTCTGAGAAGATTATTCCATTTTACAAGAGTATTTCAAGTATATCATTGTTAGCAGACCTACGTCTGCCTGACACAGCTCTCTGCTCGTCCAAGCTGTTTGTATTATACTTCCCGTATTAATTCTTGCTGTCTGGTATATTGGATGTTACTATATGACAGCTTATTCAACCTTGGTTTCACAACATTTATTTCATATTGAAGTGGAGTATACACAAATTAAATTTGGTGCCCCACGTTGGGCGCCAAATGACTATGTAATGCAAACGTGTACAATCTGATGAGGATAGGAATAGAATAAACTTAACATGTATTCGATCGAATAATCTTTTGTCACCACTAACACCGAATGCTGACCTGGAGTTTGAAGCTTGCCCAGCTCCACAGGACAGTAATGACTTAGCAGCAAACGTAACACAAATCCAGATAAATCTTATCACAGACTTTTACCTTCAGGAACACTTGTAGTTGCCAGCCTGCGTAGACAAGAAACAGTATACAGGAGGCACTAGTAAAAAACATATTTTCTAAAATACCACTAGCTACTGACAAATAAATACACACAGAGACTTGAGAGGGGTGTACAGGACTTAATTTAAAAGTAAAAGTTTTATCTGGAATCATGCAATAAAATACGATCTGTGCAAATGATATGTGAAAATTCATTACTAGTTTCAAAAATAAGTTCTGATATGTGTGGCCGTAACTATGACCTGGTATCCTTGGCTGCCGGCAGGTAGAATTGATAAGTGTCACACCTGTTGGTGGACATTAGAGACAAAGCTTCAAAGTTCTCTTGTTTGATCAGCTGTCCGTCGAAAAATGGCGATACCAGCGACAAGTATAAGTAACAAAACACAATCGCCATTCTTGAAAGCACATGTCTGTTTTCCAGGTAACATAGTCGCGTTGATGAAGACGTCTTGGGGGGGGGGG
>NQII01002374.1:251684-319403 GCA_002778355.1 Clitarchus hookeri
AGTAAGGTTGAAAGCGGGCAGCGTGGAGCTAAGAGCCTACTTACACTCCTTCGATGACACACAACACGATGACCTTCACCGCACCTTCCCCGTTATAATTCAGTGCACACTTTTACACCACAAATCTCCCGTATTAAAATAATCAGTGTGTAAAACATCTGCCAGTTTTTAATAATTGGGTACATAAATTCAAATGACAATATTGTTGTTCTCATATTCTACACTGGCTAAAATACTGTGCAATTTATTTTGGCTGTGTGGTCAGTACGGATAATTGACTATGGTCAACACACCGCACTGCTCTCTCACCTAAAATTCAGCACGTTATAACCTAGTGATCTTAAACTTATATGAAACAATTGATACCTGTTTTTAAAACGTTCTGCACACAACTATGCTAAATAGATTCAAACTGCATTATTTGCAAGAGAAGCCATTTTTTCCAGCTTGAGTTGTACTGGATTGTGTGTTTTATATGTATGTACACATTATATATACATACGGCGTGTATGTGTAACGTATACCCACAGAGCAAGCATCTGTATTTGGCAAGGAATATTTCAGCTTCATCTACGCACTCTTTTTTGCGTATACTGCACATATCTTAGACATTAGCAGTTTTCTAAACCGACATAAGCTCGCTATTTAGGTTAATTTTATGATTTAAGGTATAAATTTACTGAGGTGGAGTAGCAACACTAAATTATTTAATAACTCGTAAAGTCATCTTCTGTTGTTTATTTACGCATCACATGTACGGTCCGTTTCGGCTGAAATCCAATAGAAGTGTCTGCCATATTTAATAAAGTGCACGGTAATAATGGTAATTAAGGGATCCCAATGTAATTTATTGCGCAAGTTAAACGTTAGTAAGATTCTTATGCCATATTTCCAAAGCCGAAAAAGACGACCAGATATCGTTTTAAATAAAATTTTAATTACAGAAAGTGACGAAGAAATGAAAAAATTAATTTTTTCTACGGAAAAATACTACTGTATATTCGCAAGACTGTAGTTTCCAACTCAGTCGCGTGTAGTGCTGTGACGTTCGAATTCATCCACCCTAAATCACCAAATTGACGTATTGGAACTCGCCTTTTGTAATTCAAACTAAACTATTCGCCCGCCCGTATTATTTGTGTTTGATAACGTAATGTGATGTCAGATTATTATCTAAGAGGGTATACAAATATTATAGGTCTTTGTTATCTTTATAAAAGTTTATTAATATACATTGACACTTTTAAATAATATGAATTGTGATATGTATTCTGAGAAAAAGTAATTTAATTTTACAATTTCCTATCTCCTTAATTAATTTCTGAACTCTCCGTCACGGGGGCCACATAATGTAGTAGTCGGATCGCTCGTCTTCCACCAGCGCAATCCGAAACGCGGATTTTCGCATGTGAAAAATCTGGTGGATGTTGCCATTGCTCGGTGGGTTTTCTCGCGGTAATTCCTTTTCACCCAGCGAAGCATTATCAATACGCTGGAAGATTACGGCCAAAAGTAACTCATGCAATAATATTGCAACCTAAGTTACATACAATAAAATAAATGTGGGAAGGGGCAGCCAAATGTCAAACAGAAATTTGTTACATTACATGTATTAGTTACATTAGTGACTGAGGCCGTGTTCCAGTTGGTTTGGAAGAATTTCGCGTTTCGTATTTTGTAAGGTTTCAGATGTAATACATCGACATTCGCCATGCTGCTATTTGTATTAACTTTTTATATATAAGTGTAAAAGCATAAGTATAAAATTAAAAATACAGGGATCGTTTAAAAAATCCATATTTTTGTATGAACATTTTATGGGACTGTTTCGTTTGAAAAAAGCAAATCTAAAATATGTGACATGTTAAAAATATTATTAAAAATAGGAATAAAGTGCATTTTTCATAAATATATAACAACTTTCTTCATAATGACTGCTATACACGTTTATTTATCATAATAGCTTAAATGTATAAATTTTTTAAAATACCCTTGCATGGAAAACTAACAAGGCGCAGCTTTGAAGTTGACGAAATGCAAAACGCAAATTGCAAAAATATGTCACAGATTTTGTACACAGCATTGGATCACATGACTATTTTGTTAGCAAAAAGTGCCAATTGTAACACTGTCTTAGATCATAGTGGGAAATCTATTGGCTTTACATTATTACGAGCAGTGTTCTTCGAAATTCGGATTAAAATATTTCATAGTTTAGATGTCCCTAGCATCTTAGCATTTGGCTGTTTATTTATTAACATCCTTTTCAGTACACATCGACATTGATGGATTTCAAAATTTTACTTATATATTAATTTATATAATACTTAACATGAACGATACATATATATAAAAAAAAGATGACATCTGACAATACAATCACATGTACATTCATTAAATCAAAGCTGTTTTGCATTGCGAAGTCTATGTATATCTATTTATTAATGTATTCACTTATTTAACTTTACTTACTGATGACAGACATTAGCGATGGAAACACACACACTATTGTAGATGGGATAATAAATCGGCCTTGGTTCCAAGCAAGGATTCGTTACATTTGCCTGGAGTGATTCCGGAAAACAACGGAAAACAGAAATCTGGGTGACACGACTGGGACTCGAACCCGGGTCCTCCCAAATGCGAGTACAGTGTTTTTAAAACTGCACCACATTGTTCTGTGCTTATTAAAATATTCTATAAAATGTGCTCTTACACGTACATTAGCTACATTTTATAATTGTTCAACTATTGTCACTATTTTTTGTTTTGTCTTGTAATTTTTTGAAGTTACTAACACCCATAAACAGCACACTTTTGTTGAAATTTGTAGAGCCAAAATCAATACTCGTGGCCAATTAAAGCAATTAAAAAATATTTTTCTTTCCATTACCTTGATGAATACTGACTTTATTTGCAGACAATATTTTTCGAATTTCCCAAAATTATCCTTACAGCTTTTTTTTTTTTTTTTTTAATTCAAAAAAACTCTACAACCTTCACGGACACTCGCTCAATGCTGTGTTAAATGCGAATGTGAAATGCAAAATGAAAATGCATAAATGTTCATAATCTTAACCAAAAAAAATTTATATAGAGTGCAATTCTTTCCGGCGGAATTTATGTATAGAGACATTAGCTGAAGATGGGCTGGCTAGAGTTGTTATTGTCAGCCTTCATTACATTTCCGAGAACTGCTAAGCTCCTCGTCACGCCACGGCTTACAGGCAACTACCCACCTCCTCCCCTAACCCAAACAACAACACCCACGGAATACCGATACTCGTTCTCACTGTTTGCTCCCTGTGCACTCTCGGGCACCACCTCCCCCACCCCTCCCGGGAGATTGCCAACACGCAAGGCCTTCACCGAGTTCAAACAGTGCCCACAGAGTGAAGAGGGCACCACTATCCACTGGCCTTTTTGCTAAAAGCCTGTTTTCCGGTTGCATTTCCACCAGTTATTATTTTTACTAGATTCTCAGGTCACTAATTGAATCTATGCGTATTCCCTCGTGATTTGCCGTATTTAGTTTCTTTGTGCTCCCTTTCGTTTTTCTGTAGCAGTAATTTCAAATGCGCGTTGAGATTTCAAGTTTCGAGAAGTCCAGAAAGGAACCGTTTTCGGTGGGTTACAAATGAAAAAACATAACAATAAGGAACTTCAAAGCGTAGAATACAATCAAGTTACTTTTAAAAAATGGGCTGTTTGACACGTGAAACTATCCTCAGATCATGGAAGACTGCAAATAAATGGACAATAAAAACTTAATTATTCCTTAACAGCGTATTTAAAAAACAAATAACTGAACTTCTAAGTACTTAGTTATGATCTTATGGTGCATTAAATGAAGATCGAGAACGAAAATACACGATAATGAGCAAATTTATTAAGTATACTACCCCCTTAATCTTCCCTCAAAAGGCTATCGGGCCTGAGGTACGCTATTACAGTCTATACCGTATCACGGGCATATCGCGGTAGCTCTACCTTGAATTTAATTTCTAGGCCACGTAAGTAGCGTGGGCAGACTAATCTCTTGCTCTGCTGTGCCGTGCGCCTTCGTCTCTTCAGACAGTCCACGTGACGGTGCGTAACTCGGCCAATTTAATAAGAAAATTAAAATTTCCTACCTGGCCGATGACCCACTAGGTCTCTAAAACAAGATGGCTAGAATCGTCTAAAACTGCAGAGACCTTACTTAAACGATGCCTTCAAACATCGCGCCAATCACGAGACGGCTACATCATATCTCACACATTACGTCACGCGTTACCATAGTAACCAAACAACGAATTCCTCTAGGTGAAACGGCCCACGTGCAAATAACTTTGCGATTGAAATTCGGAAAGACTCATAAATATAATTAAACTTGAATACACTTTCAGAGGTTAAAACAACTTGAAATTAATAATATAAATTAGATCATACCGAAATAAAAATATAGTTGCCCCAAATAAGCAACAAATAAAATAAATAAATATAACGTTAATGCATACATTGCAAAGATAAACTGAGATAGCTGTTACATGTAAAGGTAGCGGTTATTTGAGGCGTTACACTATTATCGATTCAACTCTGTACGATGCTATTGATAGGTGAGGTGGTATCCACGCCCATCCACCGCGATTGGAAGGAGCGTAATCACCTTCTATTGGATTGCATTCAACTGCAGCCAATCAAAGCACTGCGGTGCCAATTATTGTCTGGGTTCAGACTTTATGGGACTGGCCGGTGTGCACAGCATGGATTGCTCAAACATCTGATGTAGCAAAATTATGCCTGACATGGCTTTGTGTCTGTATCAAAAACTAGTGCTGGGCGCTGTTCACGCCGTTGTTGCTCTGGATTATACTCCTGTATTACCTTAAAGGCACAGGCACAGGAGACTCGACTGTCCACACGCTGTACAAGATAGTACAGATAAAGACTAAGAGTTTTAAATATCCTCGTCTTTTAAGAGCAGTAAATTATCTGAATTGGGTTGAATTAACCCCAGCATCATTGTTATGCTATTAAAACTAAATAATATGTTTATATTTATTTCTGTACCATCATAGAGGGTCATGTGTATTTGCATTATGCTCCTGACTGAGCATTTTGTGACTGCGAATAAAAATTTAAGCACTTGCTTGCAATTTCTGTTAATTATTTTAAGTGAAATTTAAAAAAAAAGAATACTTGCTACGTGCATTTCAAGTAATTTCTTGGCAATATGCTTATTATAAAATATTACAATATCGCAGTTAATTAATGCAACAGATATACAAAATCATTAATATAGGTTTCCTGATACCAAAGGCTTGTATACAGAATGCTATCTTGACATATCTACAAAAAATGCAATATTCTCATCAAGCTTGCACTTTCATGCCTCTTCGCCTATAGATGAGCCTAATACCATTTCTATGTCTTATACTTATTGCAGTTCAATGTTACAACCCTTAATAATACACTATACTTAGAACTTAACCGACGTGTCAATGAAATTAAAAAGGCAATAAACAAGAACAGTTGAGGTGTTTATATATATATATATATATATATATATATATATATATATATATATCCTATACGCTCTAGTAGCCTATACAGCAATTCATGTAGTACAGATATTTTTGGTGCAATTTTTAAAAAATATATTTTAAGTTATAAAACATTGTAAAATGAGTCAAAATATCTTATCCATATTTTTATATGTATTTCGTAGCACTAATGAAGAGTATTCTTTAAAAGGTATTTTACTATACATAGGTTTCCTTTGTGCAATAAATAGGCCATTGAAGAAATTTTTATGTGACAGTATCAAACTGAAAGAAAATTAAAATATAATGATATCAATAAGGAATCCGGGAGATCACTATTATTACATTACATCTATATCGGATTCATTCTGTGATCATTCTGGTATTCCAATATTTTCATGTTTGTAATAATTTTTAAAAGGCTCTGTAGGACTCCCCTGCTTTGCTTTTATAACATCGGCTTCCGAAATCCCGTACTTAACAAGCCCTCTTAACCTAAACGTAAGAGATACTCTAAAATTGGTTACGAGGTTCAAGGTTGCGACACCCAACCACTGCAGAGACTTTGGTCGGTGAATAGATGAGAAGAGGACGCCCTTCCGTCGAGCAGGTAAGGAAAAGGGGGTGAGAGGTTGGTATAAGAAGCTAGTGCTCCGAGAAACAAGGGCGAAGTCCTTAAGGCTTGTGGCAGTGGAAGAGGCAACCCTTCTCACGACGACACTGCAGGAAAGGGCACTTCTCCAAGCACTTAGCTGGTGAACCGGGTTCGATTCCCGGCGGAGCCGCTCCCGAATTTTCGCATGTGGGAATCGTGCCCGACGATGCCGCTGGTCGGCGTGTTTTCTCGGGAGTCTCCCGTTTCCCCCACCCTTGCATTCCAGCGTTGCTCCATACACACCTTTTTACACCCTTATGGGCTCTCAAGACTACGATGTTAAGAGTCGCCCAAATCTCTCCAGTATATACTACAGTGAGCATGTGTAGTGATTGAAGGTGAAATAATTCGAAGGTTAATTTCAAATGTGTTTACTTCACTGTGAACATCCAGTTATACGGAAGCGTTTTCCAAACTGGACTAAGTATAAAAAGTACATCTATACAGGTTGTATCCGAATTAGACCGATAAACTTTGGCTGCGAGTTAACCACGAAAAAAGGATAAAACATATATACGACTTATTTAAAGTGAATCCTGAGGACGGTACACATATTTGAAGTTGGACCTGAAACACTAGTTTATTACCAATATTAGAGATAATTGTTAATATGAAACCATGAGTGCCTGGATAATGTGCAACGGAACAAAAATCTGTTAACACCACAACACCTGTCTGTCGCTATCATCAAATTCATACATGGAAATAATCACGGTTACTATCCTTATTTCACCTTAATCTCCGTGACGCTGTAGCATACTTGGAATTTAACAGATGGATCATTAACTCGCGTGTCGCAAATAGCTTTTCACGTTATCCAGACACGCGTTCCGTCTCCAGCAGTTGTAATAACTTGCGCTTCATGTCCAACTTCAAAGATATGTACCACCCTTAGGATTCACTTTAGACCGTAAGTCGTATATTTGTTTGCGCCTACTTTTTTTCGTGATTAACCTGCAGCCGAGGTTTGTTGGTCTAATTAAGAAATGTCCCGTACACGAGACTTCCACGGGATTCAAAGCCGGAGCTTCGGGCAAGAATGTCATCTGAACAGAACGTGCCACTAGGAATTCAATATGGAAAGAGGCATCGGAAGATCACTAGGGATGACAAGAATCTATATTTACTTCTATACGCCGAAACTGAGAAGGTTCTCGACATGACTTATGGGGAACTGGGAGTGTGCACGTTAAGGGGAAAAACGTTGGCACTTTTATTCGAGGAGAGAAGATGAAAATCAATTTGGGGTAAACTACCCCCCGGTGCAGCCGGCCAAGACAGAAGCAACCACCTTCCAAGGGCGAGTCGGACTCTCTAACTCGTGGAAAAAAATAACGCTCGGCACCAGTGAAGATTTCTGGAGTCAGAAGGGGAAGATAAAATCCTAGTTCTAGAAGATGATTATGGTAGTTGTATGATCCGTCGTTTGACAAATAGACGTTGAGAGTGTACTTGTTTTAAGGACGTTTATTTTTAGTGGAATATAGTGTTATACCAAAGTCGAATTGAAAATACTCTAGAAAAGATTTATTTAAATACAGTAAAGAAATTTTTACAAATTTGCATAAATAGTTTAATTCGACATATACACTTGCATAAGACCCTTACAACTATATATGTATCTACAATAACCACAGAAACCACATTGAAAAGGGAGAAAATATTAATAGGAAGATAGTTGAGAATCAACGATAAAAATTTTTTCAAAAAAATTGAGACAAAAATAAAGATAACTAAACAATATAAAACAAAATTCAACTATCCTAGTCTTCGGGGCAGAATAAAAATCCAACATAGGCCTATATGAGCAAAATAACACCAACGCAGCAAGAAAACGGACCACGACATGATATTAAGCAAAAAACCTCAACCAATAAATGCATCTGTCATATAAATATAATCTAGTCGCGTGAAGATCTACAAGAAACCAAAAAGACAACGCTAGGAAACTGAGACAAGAAGCACCAACAAATGTTACACGGCTTAAGGAAAGGAGTAGCCAGTATCATCACGTTGGGAAATGCGATCTGCTTTCGTTCTCACTGGAGGAGGAAATATAATATAGATTACAATAAACTATTTATTGCTAGTATGCAACATGTAACATTTTAATTGCACTATAAATTATTTGTGTACCGTCTCACATTTACCAAATCTGGAAAGCGTCCTTCGTTTGAATTCGTCAGATTATGAACTCTTTCAAAAGAAATGCGCTTATTTCAAGATTACACGTTCTTTTTTTTCTTTTTTTCTTTTTTTATCGTATCCTACCCTTAGTCGTTATTGAGGAATGGTGCTTCCGCCACTCCTTTCGATTTACCCCCTTATGTGTCTGGAGGTTTCTAACGAGTTTTGAATTCCTGTTCCAAAGAACTCTCGGTTTGAAGTTGGAAGTTTCAAATTACTTAAACAAATTGCATTAAGATTTTATTTGCCGCAAATAACTTTCTTGAATTCACGAAGATTGTAATCATATTCGGACGCTGTTGGGTGAGTAATAGTTAATTATTTACTGAATCGATTCTCTTTACGGTAAACTCTTCTCCCTGGGGTGATTGAAGAGCGTGCCAACCTGACAAAGTTTATTCGACGATACGTGAGCTCCGTGGCTGTGGTTGTTAAGGCTTCTTGCAGTTCAAGAGGTTCTGGGTTCGAAGGAGAGAACAGCTTGGATTGCGAGCCATTTTGAATTAGACTTCTGGCGTAAATGAGGGGTGTTGAAATTGAAACTCCAGTAAGACAAATTAAATGTATTCAAATTTGACATGAGGAAACAGTTGATACAAATAAAATTAATAACATTGATGTTCATCGTACACTTGTCACTAAGCACGTTAATGCAGCACGAAAAACTTGTAAACGAAAATGAAAATGTCACGTTTGATTTATATCTATCCCATTTATGCCCACCCAATTAAAAATTTATTTTTAAATAAACGATCATCATGTTTTTCATAAAATTGCGCTATAACATCATTATATATTACTAGATGATTTAAAGTTTATCCCTTCCATTTTTGCTTATTGCAGAGCAGATTTTTCAAATGGGCCTTCCCAGTTCTTCCCATACTTAGGCCGGGATTACGATGACTTTACGTTACACATAACACGTATCACGGTAGTATATTAGGATGCTTTTTTGTAAGCGCGTAACCTTCGTGTAATGTGAATAAAAATGTAAGGAATGGGTTTAGTTGCTTTTAAGATCAAAACTCTCTCAAATAATTTTATACTGGAATTTTTGTGTTTTAATAGTTGATGTGGCAAGAACAGGTTTCGAAAGTATGACGTTCGTGATTTATGCAAACTTTGAAAACTAGGTCTAGGAAATCATCATAACCTCAAGAACGAAAATGCCTTAAGGAGATGTAGACACGTTTTTCATATAATGGAATAACTCGTATGTAATAAACTTTGATCTGCAGAGAAAATTAAAATTTTTTAATGGAATAAGCCCGCCAAAAATTACAAACGTGACGGCCAACATTCTGTATTTCATTTTTGCATTTTTACACTTTTAAAGAACGTAATTAATAAACTACGGTAATGTAAAGCTCCCAAATTTTTTACGGATTACAAAATAATTTCAGCCTTACTTCTATTACACTTTCGTCCTCATTCCCAGAAGAAAATTATATATGATGCCACACATGAATTAATAATAAGTTACTGATATAACGTATAAGCCTACATTCTTCAACATATGTTCTTAAAAGCTGAGTTGGTAGGTAGGACTTGACTTCTCTTTGGAAACAATAACATTAGAAATGAAACCAGAAACATAAGCAACATTAGTGAGATAATAACAAATAAACACGTGCCTTACCCGGGACTTGAACCCAGAAAACCTCGTACAATAAGATAGTGGGCAATGCACTGCATTATGGAGGTCAGATTCGGAATATCAACTTCGGATTTAATCAGTCCAATGTTTCGAATTATGGGGTTTACTAACCTAAAATATTTGGAGGGCCATCATTTTGAAAATAAGTGACTGAACCACTTAAAACTTGTGAGCTTACATGGCCTACCGTAGCGCTACCTATGTGAAGAATTTGGTGGTAATCGGTTGCCTGGTCCTTGAGATGTTCAATAAACAACTTTATTTTCTAATTAGATGCTGTCGTACAATAATACAAAAAAAACGCCCTACAAATTATACTTTTAATGTATATTTTTTACATAAAAATTTGGTTATATTTGGTTAAATTGTTTAATTTATGTGACAAACTTATTTAAATTAATTATGACGCCGCCATTTTGAACACCGTTGTCTAACATATTTAAATCATGAAAGTTTACGTGGACTTCCGTAGCATTTTGGTGTGCACAATTTGGTACAAATGTAAGTTAAAATAGATTACATAACTTCTTAGATACAGCACACAAAACATAGCCACCATTTTAAAAATAAGTACCTGACCTACTTAAAACATGGGATTTTAAACCACCTGTTGTAGTAATTAATATTTGTTTGCCAAATTTGGTAGGAATCTGTAAATTTTTTCCCGAGGTATGACATAAAAACTTTATTTATTCGCATGGCGCTATGTTACAAAATGGCGGAGAAAATATGGCCTGTTTAGATACAGTTGAAACGTGTGATATCTACGGCCAAAATACAAAGTTATGTTAGAAATGATTACATGATTTCGAAGTATAGCATTCTAAACTTAAATACCTGTATAGCCTCCATTTTGAAAATAAGTGTCTGGCATGCTTTAAACATATCACTTAACATCATCTGCATCAGTACAACTTGTTTGCCAAATTTGGTAGGAATCAGTAAATTTTTTACCGAGATATGACATAATAACGTTATTTACTCGCATTGCGCTATCTACTTAAATGACCGACAAAAGTGGTTATGTGAAGGTATAAATGATGCTTCTAACAAATACTTCCAGTTTAAAATATTTGGTCGAAATTGTTTAAATGGTATGGCATATATACAACAAATAATTAATAAACCACCATTTTGAAAGTAAGAATATAATCAAGTTCAGTCACTTACGTTTACTTGGTCTATCATAGTATTACTTACCTGCGCAATTGGGTGAGAATTGGTTTTAGTAGTTTTCGAGATATAATGAAAATCTTAATATATATCTTCATTTGGTGCTATTTCCCAAAATGGCGGACCTACAACATTATAAATCTCAAAATTTAATGCTAACATAATGCTCTGAATGGCCGCCATTTTTAAAGTGAGTGCCCGACGTGGTCGAAAACTATAAAATTCAGGTGTCCTGACTAGGTATTAAATGAGTACCAAGTTTTATCAAGTTCGGTGCACGCGTTCAAAAATTGAAAAGGAGGATACACACGCACAGACCCACGTACAGTAGCACGCACATACATACACATACATTTACACATACAAACACGCATACAGGAAACTAGGCTAAAAACGTGACCAGACGACATCGCGAAAATATAAACAAGTTCATGTAAAGCAAAGATAACTCAACAACGCCTGTATTTCGATTGGCCAGCGAGATTGCATGGGGCAGGTTCAAGTGTCACGTGTCACGCAAAAACTAAATATTGTCAAACTTTTCCATAACGAGAATGTTACGAGAAATGATCGTCATGGGTCTCCTTGGGACACATTAGTCAAGGTGTAGCCGGCTTACGTGAACGTGTTGCTCGTTACGTGTTGCGTGGAACGTGAAGTCATCGTAATCCTAAGCTTAAGGCTGTTCACTCTAATGTAAGTACTTTTTTAATAAACCTTTCAAAAATATCACTGTCCCTTCTTGCATTTGTTTTGACGAGCTCACTGACTGTCGTGCGCCCATTTGAGTTGGTAACGGCGAAGAGGAAGTAGTTCAATGTATTAACGTTGAATAAAAAGTGTTATGTAAATATCTGTAAATACTAAAATAATTCGTTTTCTGGTTTTAGTTTTTTAATGGCATATAAGATTAAACATTAGCGAATTTGTAAAATACGTACTTTCATTATTATTTCACAATTTCACTTGGCCGACGTACGAATAAAGTTATGAGGCCTGTGGGAATGTTAATTTTACATATGGTGGAAGAATACATAATGTGCATACGAGTAGATCTTAAGGCTCGGCTTCGCCCCCTTCTGCAGAAATTTTTCGTTTACGCGTCATAATTTCGGATTTGTAGTAATTACTGAAAATGTACGATTATAGAAAATTTACATTTTACAAGCTGTTTAATATTTTGGTGCGTAATTTTAATTGTGTGTTATCTGCTTGTTGTAAAAAGTCGAAAACTTATTAATAAAATATATATATATGTTCTCAACATTTTTACAACAAGCAGATAATGCACGACTAAGATTACGCAAAAAAAAACATTAAAAAACTCATAAAATGTACACTTTCTACAATCGTACTTGTCAGTAATTACTATGAATCCTAAATTATGACGCGAAAACGAAGAATTTCTGCAAAACGGGTGAAGTCGATCCTTAATCAGGGTTTTCAACCCGTTTTTGAGAGTTGAGAGTTCGGAGTATTGCCCGACCTTAAGCTACAGGTGTGCGAGGACAGCGTAGACGACGAGCCAGCAGAGCGTCGAGTGGCGGCGAGAGTGATCAGCGGAAGTGAAGTCTGCGGACTGCGAACATCGTTACAACGGAGAGTGAGACTGACGGGCGGAAATATTGAAGTGTAAGACTATTGAAATGATGGCAATAGACACAATGAACATTTAATAATGATAGTGATATACGTGACTGTAATCAATATAGACACACCGATAAGGACTTGAATTAGAATTGAGAAATACATTAAAAATTTCGCTCACAAAAAAATAACAAGAGTAAAAGTATAAATATATAATTTAATGTTGTAAATAATAGGTGTGTANTGGAGGGTGAGACTGGCGGGCGGAAATATTGAAGTGTAAGACTATTGAAATGATGGCAATAGACATAATGAACATTTAATAATGATAGTGATATACGTGACTGTAATCAATATAGACACACCGACAAGGACTTGAATTAGAATTGAGAAATACATAAAAAATTTCGCTCACAAAAAAATAACAAGAGTAAAAGTATAAATATATAATTTAATGTTGTAAATAATAGGTGTGTAAATAATTTAAAAATCCAACTGAGTTCTTTTATTAAGACATTCATCCCTCACGAACTGAGATACACTCCTCTGGCCTCTTGTAACAATAGGGTCGAATATCATCAGGCGTAAACGCAGTACGCTGGATCACGTATTTCTTATTGCAGTTGTGGAGATTGGCACTCGCACTGAAAGAGCAAGAATCCTGAGTGATGTGCACTGAAAAACTAGTACTGTGAAATGTTTAAAAAAAGTATATGAAATTACGTANAGATACACTCCTCTGGCCTCTTGTAACAATAGGGTCGAATATCATCAGGCGTAAACGCAGCACGCTGGATCACGTATTTCTTATTGCAGTTGTGGAGATTGGCACTCGCACTGAAAGAGCAAGAATCCTGAGTGATGNGTAAATAATAGGTGTGTAAATAATTTAAAAATCCAACTGAGTTCTTTTATTAAGACATTCATCCCTCACGAACTGGGATACACTCCTCTGGCCTCTTGTAACAATAGGGTCGAATATCATCAGGCGTAAACGCAGTACGCTGGATCACGTATTTCTTATTGCAGTTGTGGAGATTGGCACTCGCACTGAAAGAGCAAGAATCCTGAGTGATGNACGCTGGATCACGTATTTCTTATTGCAGTTGTGGAGATTGGCACTCGCACTGAAAGAGCAAGAATCCTGAGTGATGTGCACTGAAAAACTAGTACTGTGAAATGTTTAAAAAAAGTATATGAAATTACGTAAAATTGCTGTCAAAAAACTTACCAAGAAGTTTCCTTAAATTACACACACTCCACTGTTTTAATAATGGACTTTTCGTAAATTTCGCAGAACTTTCCGTGAATTTGCGGAAACATTCCGTAAATTCTGTAGTTTTTCTGTACGCTCAGTTTATAAAATGAGATTACGGAAAATGTTTTAAATTTAATATGCGGCGTTTCCCTGTGTATAAAAAAAATTTAAAGTTATGATATATTATTTTGGAGCGAGATTTGAACACGAATCAGACATTTTCAAGGCCATCACTTTTACCACTTAACCACAGCCTTCTTGTTAGTGTGTTACGTATAAATATTATATTTCTATAAATTTAATATGCGTCAATTTTTTTAGGTTTCTGGTCATGTTTGAGTGTTTTAAGTGTAGTTAACAGTCACAGGTGCCCGTATTACATTTTTGATGTTTGAAGGAGTAGTTTTAAGTTACGTGGATGGTCGAAACGCCGCAGTAACTATAACTATCTGGTTTCAGTGAGAAAAACACATCGCTTAGAATCGTTGTTAGTTCTCGAAAACCCGGAGCCATACGAAACATGCAGATGTTCCGTAGTTTATGCTTGTGGAGCTCAGTTCCATTTTTTCGTTATTACGACTGTCGCGTTTCCGTGTATTAATAGTGCATTTCCGTAACAGTTCCCATCTATGTATGGGAAGTTTTAACACTTCACAGCAGAGAGAACTTCCGCACGTGCCAACATTAATGATATGATGCGGTCGCTATGTGCAGCCGACCACTATTACAGATACAGACCCCGTCCTCCCTCGCCACCCTGGAGAAGGGACGAGTTAGTTTGAGATGTGTGTGTAGGTACACTCTAGGAAATTATTCGCAGTTTTGGCACGTCGGTGTAAGGCTGTTCACGGTAAAGTGAGCACTTTTGAAATCAACCTTTGAAAGATGTCACTGCCCTTAACTCCCTGCAAGCATATATTTTAACGGGCACACACTTGAGTCGCATGCGCCTAGTAAAGTTAAAAGTGTTCTGTTAAACATTTATAAATATTGGAATTATATATTTTGCTTCCCGTTTATTTTTTTATGTGTAAAGGTAAGAATTATATAATTAAGATTTACTTTCCTGTTAATTTCTGAGTTTCACTTGGCCGAAGCATGAATAATGCTAATTTAACGTATGGTGGAAGAATAAGCAATATCGCACACAAGTAGATCTTAAGCAGGACTTTCAAAAATGCTCAGTTTAGTGTGAACAGCCTATATAAAAATTAGAACGGTTAAACATTTGTTCCCCGTACATCCGTAGTATTGTTCCTACGTTTGCTCAGAAAAGTCAAACGCGTAGGGAAATTCCCAATTGTGTATAGCAGCAACACTAAACATTCCTATATTTGCAGATAGATATGTGGTGCTATTTCCATGCAATGTATACGTTAAAAACTTTGTAATAGCACGTCGATAGCGAGGGCATTAGAGACGGGACAAGTAACTCAGGCAAGCAGAAAGGGGAAGGAACAGGTCGTGGCCTGTAGTAAGGAACCATCCAGGCATTCGCCTGGAGTAATTTTGGGAAACCGCGCGGAAAAGCGAAACCTGGATGGCCGAACCGAGAATCCAACCCGTGTCCTTCAGAATGCGATTCCAGTGGTATACCACTGCGCCACCTCGCTCCGCCCTAACCGATAAGAACTTCCGGGAGAACTTCCGGGAGCAGCGCTGCACGTTATAACTTGCAACTGACGTTCAAGGTCAAACCTGATTTCGGATGTGTTAAAGGGATCTGAGATGGGGAAATTAAACTACTTATTACATAATACACTTTATTAAGCACAATACACATACTGTACATAACCTAATACACGAACACCGCCATTAGTACCAACCAACTTCCTAAAAATCCAAATCGCATCTCCTAGCTCAAACTTAAGCCTACGCCGAGAAAACAATACTGNAACCAACTTCCTAAAAATCCAAATCGCATCTCCTAGCTCAAACTTAAGCCTACGCCGAGAAAACAATACTGGACTGCGGAAAACCCACCGGGCGTCTTTGATGTTCGTCACGTTTCTCGAAGAGTTGGGTCAGCCGAGAATCGAACCCAGGTATAGTCGTGGCGAGAGATCGACGCGGTAATAGCGAGCCAACGAGGCCCGCTGAAATGCGTTTCCTGTGTCAATCGGGGAAGAACGTGTGTACGCCGCTGGGAGTAGAGTTACAATTTGAAAGCGCCAAGCATGTCTTACAGAGTTTGTTCGTTAAACGCTATGGAAAGGTCTGGCTGTGCGGGAATTGCGTGAATTCTTAAAACATAAAATCAAGAACATCATTTAAACTACTTAATATATTTCGACGGAGTTTATTTTATTGGCTACATATTTGGATCAACAGGATCCGCCATATTAACAATATTTTATATAATGTATAATTTTCGAATAAAAAAACTGTCGAATGTTTTTCTAATAATAAAGTATAAAAATCACAAATTCAAAATGTGTGCAAAAATACTTGTTTTAAAATTTATAAAATTTNTTTTCTAATAATAAAGTATAAAAATCACAAATTCAAAATGTGTGCAAAAATACTTGTTTTAAAATTTATAAAATTGTATTATGTATAGTTTTATTATAACAATTTTAAAACTAAACACCATTCTTATTTTTAACCGAATTCCGTATTCTGAAAAACCACTGGTAATAAGTTTTGTTTAAAAATAAAAACAAACATATTTTTCTTCGCGTTATATTAATTTCAGTAATATAGAGTTGTAGGCAATATTATTTTAGTATATGTATTGGCTATTTTTAAATTTAAATATATGAACTGTGTCAACTATTGCTGTANGTAGGCAATATTATTTTAGTATATGTATTGGCTATTTTTAAATTTAAATATATGAACTGTGTCAACTATTGCTGTATATGGTAGTTACCAGCAGTCAAACATCTTATCAATAAATCCATTCCCATCAAAATTCTGTTATTGATTTTATGTTTCCATAGCCTTTGATAAAATCGTGTTAAGATTCACTGTGGAATATGAGCAAGCGATGACGTGTAAATATTAGAGGACGTATCTTTCGTGTGAAGGCGTTCGAATATACTTCAATCTCGACCCTGGATGGTATGTCCAGTTGTGGGTGGTTTAGGTGGGACGGGAGGGGTGTTTTATCTGTGGATGTGGTTGTGTTGTGACGTGCCAGTTTCATAGCCTAGCCCTTATAGCCAATCCCAGCNTCAGATGTAAACAGTGGCGCTACTTTCACCGAGCTGTCAAAAAGTGGCCTTCTTATATGGTACAGAATATACCTATCTCCCAGCATATTGGCTCGTCCTCATTTCGCCTCTGCGGTGTTTGCTTACACCCTGTTTTCAGCCAATTTAAACTTACACGTTCCTACCAAGCGAATTGTGCGTAATTATTTGCGCAGAAGTTAATGCTATTATTTTTCTTACATATTGCTTTGTAATGCCCTGTTTTTTTTTTCTGCCGGTGAACCATTTACGCACGGCATACGTTAACACACAATTTCAAATTTCCATCTACAACACCTCAGAATTCAAATACAGAACCTCGGGTGATGGAGGTGCCGTGGCCATCTTGGCCAGCGAGGTCATCTCGCAACATGCACCGAGGAAAAATATGTGGTTGTAAAAACCAAAATGTCTGTACCCGTAGCCCATTTAGACTGTCAATACAGGGAAAGCAAGCAAATTATGTATAGGTACCATCTAAATTTTGTAAACGTATATAGAAACTTCAACATAACTATTTATTGTGGTCTTATCTGCGACTGTATCTGCAACAATAAAAATAGTTCCCACAACATACCATTATGTTCCTCTTACAAAACAGGTACAGCAGTTCCTTCGACAGAACAACTTCAGCAATATTTAGGTTGATCTCGCAACAAAAAGGAACTGTAATAGACTAACAGAACATTCTGTTGCTGATACAGAAGTTTGGTAGCTGCTGCCCTGAAGCGCGTTTACATAACTGTTCTGGTGTCACTTCTATGCTAATTTTTTCAATTGCGTGTTACTTTTCAAACGTCTGCATTTACTTAGCGACACGTCACCTGACACAGCATAAATCACACGTCGTTAAATCTGCATGAATATCTCCTCATCTCGCCAGGAAATGTTTCGTGTTGTAGACAATTTCACCACATCAGTTTATACACCTAATGAGAAAGCATTAACAGTAATAGTTTTATCAAATGTTAATGGTAGCTGTTCCGTCATAATTACGCTAAATTTTTCAAACCTTTAAATTACCATGACGATCTACACCGAATCCTGTACCGTGTCGCCATCTTGCAATTGTCCACTGGCTGAAGAAAAATGGCAGTCACAGTGGCAATGTTCCAATATAAACCAGAAAGTCGCGCTAGTTAGAAACACAATAACGCACTAAACAAAGATGAAGTTCCATTTTGCTATTTACATCAGAACCTTAGGGGGGTCACAAGACGTCCCACTCACCTTGAAATTAAAAATTTCAAGCTCAACTTTGCTACTGGCCGGGTGATGCATTCTGAAGATGTAAGCAGCTGTGCAACACGCACCATGCCATCTGGGCCGAGCAATGTCTTTATGACACGAGCCAGCTTCCAACGAAGGGTAGGCAGATTGGGGTCTAACACAAGCACAGGGTCGCCGTCTTATACATTGCGAGATTCTTTAGTCCATTTGCACCGAGCCTGTAGCTGATGCAGATAATCCTTATGACATCGAGCCCAAAAAGATTGGTGCATCTACTGCAATGGTGTCCATCTTGACAGTCGATTTACCTGAACTAACGTTATGTCGCGTTCTGGAAAAATCTGCGGTACTCCCAAAGTTAGAAAATGATTGCGAGTTAATGCTGCCAAATCACTGGGGTCTGTCGACAGGGCACAAAAAAGGTATAGAATTAGGACAACTTCTCAGTTAAAACGGTATAAAACTCTTCGTCGGTCAATAGCTGGTTACCAAGCATCTTGTGCAAGTGTAACTTTGCTGCCTTCACGCCTGCCTCCAACAGTCCTCCGAAATGAGGAGCAGCAGGGGGGTTAAAATGCCATGTGTTCTTCTGGTCAAACAGAGAGTTGGTGAGTGTGTTACCCTTGCAGGTGTCCTCTTTTGTGGACGCAACCTTCGATCTTCCCATTATCAGGTGGATCGTAGCAGGACCCAGGGGTGGTACAACATGCAGAAACACTACTGCAGCATACCAAAACTCAGAGCTGTCTGACAATCCATGCAGCTCTACAATAGAGCCTGGGGTGCTAGTAAAAGGACCTCTGGAAATCGCTATTTACTCCAGCAACAAAAGTTCTTCCCTTAATTGGATACAGTTTTTTTCAGATTTGAGCATGCAGGTCTGCATCCCAATCAGCACCTATGATCCATAACTGCTGTGTCATATATTTTGGCCAGAGCACAAGAGGGGACAACCATCCCAACGGGTTACAGATCTTGGCTAAATCAGACAGTATGCCTCTTTTCGTGAGACAGTTTTTGGATGGCTGCAATTTGTATGAAAATATGTCTGCACCATGGTACCACTGAATACCTAGCACTTTCAAAGTGGCATGCTTCTCAGAATCAAACAAGTGGGCAATGGGTAATTGTAGTTGACCGGACTGCAAGTCTGCAAGTAACTTGCTCCGGTTAAAACCTCCAATTTTCAACATTCCCATTAGTTGTTGCTTCAGGGAGAGCGCATACGCAAGTGATTCTGCACCAGTCACAACATCGTCTACGCAGTGTCCATAATATGATTCGCAGCAGCAAGGGGAAAGTTGTGTCCTTCATCCTCGATAAACTGATGAAGTGTGCGGATTGCAAGAAATATAGCAGCGCGAACTCCATAAATCACAGTCTGCAGTCGATACTCCTTCACTGGGTTTTATTGCTCAAAATGACACAAAATCCTATGGAGAACTTGATGCTGCGAGTCGAGTTTTATTTTTCGATATATTTGCAAGTATATATGCCTTAAATGCTACCTGGTGAGAACAGCATCGCAGGATCAGGTTGTCAATGTCAGCTTGTAGTTTCTGGTCGGGCAGCAAGACGACATTTAGGGAGAGGCCTGAAACCGTTTGCACCATTGCATCAAAAACTACTTGCAACTTGGTGGTTGTGCTATCTGGCTTCAGAAAGCAATGGCGAGGAATGTAATATGCAGTCTCTACATTCCTGTCCGACTCTGGTACCTTCTCCATGTACCCTGAAGCTATGCAATCTGTCATGAACCCTGTCTATGAGTATGTTGGAAGATTTCTTCACATTCCTGTTCGTCTGGTGTCCCCGAGATCACATCTAGCACTTCTTCCAGTTCCCAAATTTCTTAATTGTGTCTTCTACACATTCTGCTGAAGAATGATGGCAGGTAAAGCTTACAGATTTCTCAGGTTGCATTTTCGATTCCACCTTTCCCAAGAGAAGCCACCCCAACAGGAAACCCAAGAACAGGAACCAAGAATCAATTCGTGAGCTCTGCCCCAATCAACAAGTAAGTCGAACCAGGATCCCCAAACTGAGGATCCCCCAATCTAAGTGCAGATTAGCCAGGTGTTCCCAGTCTCTAGAGGAAAGATTAGTGCTGGGCAGCATGTCACGGATTCTGTTCAAGATCAAGGTTTTCACAATAAACGAATGGTTGCCTTTTCCACTGGTTCAATCTAGCATGTGGCAATATCCTTGACTTCGCTGACCGACGCCCTAGACAGACCATGCACCAAATACCTCCCTCAATATTCACCACAGGATAGTGTTTGTCCATGTATACCCCACCATATTTTACATAAGGAATCACCTCCCAGAGTTTGGTAGATGAATTCTGGTCAATGAGCTATAAATATATATTACTAATCAATTGTTATATTTATTTTTACTTTATAACGATGCAGCTGAACTGACCAACAAACGATCGAAGCTTGCTTGACCTCATACCTTCAAGGCGGAATGCCACCTGAACATAAAACGTAGTGGGGGTAGAGGTCGGATAGGTGCGCTGCAATGTTGCCAATTGCAGGAAGATAGGTAAGTTTAAGTTTCAGTTGTATTGCAAAGTATGCCATAATAGGAGTTTTTTACCCGAATGTTTTAATTTTATAACTTCATCCTTCCTGTCTGTAAAATATTGTATACTTGTTACTAAGCAAAGCATGCATGACATATAGCATCATAAATTGTCGGTCATTAAGGTTCTTTTTTCGTTAGTTCTAAAAAAAAACAATAATAATTATTGATTTATGTATTGGGAATACAGCAGATGATACTTGGGCAACTTAAAAATATTTCACAAAGCAGTGCCGGAACGGCGTCCCGGCGCGTCCCAGCTTCACTAAACCGCTTCAGCTAAGCAATGTATTCGCAAACGATTTTATACAGTATGATTCACGAGTAGTTACCGCCACTCACAGAGCCTATTCCTTACATAATTTGGAACAAAAGATGTCATACAAATGTGGGTCCTATTCCCAATATTTACAGATAAATTCAAAGCATTGAAAAATGACGAATAAAATAATAACCCTTCAGACGTAAATAAAGTGATGTATTATCAGATCATATTCTTTATAGTTGATCATCACGACTGCGTCTAACAAGCTTAGAAAAGATGTTCACATATGTTTCCGTATACTTCCATACACTTAGCCGCTCGCTTACGAATCGCATGTGTTGCTCAATGTAGCTACACACGGCCGTCTTTGATTTCTGTAGCGGCATGCATGATACACGCAAGTAGTTCTTCCCGTGTCTGTGCAGTCCTTTGGTTAATACTATCCTTAATCCATCCCCATACGCAATAATCTATTGGTGATAGATCTGGCGATCGAGGAGGCCATGGGTGAAAACCGCCTCGTCCTATCCATTTCTCAAGGAAATGCACATTTAAGTGTTCAACCACAACTCGGTGGAAGTGAGGAGGTGCACCATGATGCTGGAAGATCGTATGATGTCTCACTGCTAACGGAATATCCTCAACTAATAGCGGCAGTTCTTCTTGCAAAAATTGCAGATACATCATGCCAGTCAAGCGTCCCAGTAAAATTAATGGCCCAATCAGCTGATCGTATAGGACACCACTCCACACATTGATGCTGAAACGGTGTTGAAAACTCCTTTCCACTGTAGGGTGTGTAGTGTGTATGCTGATTGTCGAATTGCTCTGTACATATTGGGAATAGGACCCACATTTATATGACATATTTAGCTCCGAATAATGTAAGGAATAAGCCCTGCGACTTGCGGTAACTCCTCGTGAATCAACCTGTATATAAATTTCATTACGTATTGTTATTATTGGTCCCGTTCGAATTTCCTAACCAAGCAAAACCTAAGAAAAGGCGCCACAGAGTTCCCTAACGCCAAGCCAGAACGATTGCAGACACGACAGAATCATGGCGCGAAGAAGCCACAAAACTGCTGGAGTATCAAAACATCAGATTAAGAATGATTGCAGCAAGTCGAAGGGGCATTCGCACAAGACGCCCGGCAACAGCGAAGATGCTTATCCAAGAGCATTTCAGGGAAGTAACACAAAAACCGAAACAGCCCGCCTCCAAAGCACAAAGGGAATCAATCGGAGCAAAGTTCGTCAACGGTCACGTGGTGGGGCGAGAAGTGTGAAATGGACGTCAACGACCAGGACCGGAGTCGTCTGCTACGAACATCAGACCAAACAGCGACTGTTCCTTGGACTGCTTCCGTCAGAGGGTCCGGGTGCGAGACTGGGGTAAGTTCCCTTCCTTTATATGTGATCCTCCTTAACTAATAGCCTTCCTTAAGTCCTTCCCTACCACTTCCGTTGGTCTTAACTTTAATTGAATATAATTGTATACTCTTCTAACTTTAGATCAAGTGAAGTCTTTATTAATCATTTATAACAATCATTTTAATTATCTGAGCTTATCCTGTTTTCCTTAATCTTAACCTTTCCTAAGAGTGTTATGAGCCACACAGGCTCATAACAGTATGCTGCCCACAATGGAAGAAGACGTTTTTACAAGTCGTTACGGTTGATGCAGCTGGTAGGGGTTCAGTCATTCAGCATTAATTTATACGGTATGTGTGTGTGTGTGTGTGTATATATATATATATATATATATATATATATTCTAAATATGTTGCTATCATTCTATCTATGGGATCTTCTATTTTATTTTGTTTAACCCCTACCTTCTTCAGTTTGTCCTCATCCGCCACCCTACCGTGCACTCTTCAGGCCGAACAGGAACAGTAGACTTGGCCCTCAAGTTATATGATCAGCTGCCCTTACCGCCTGCCCCTTCCATGCCTATTGCCCCTCTGGTCTTTGCCAGCATGTAAATATTTTCCTCGTAAATAGTATGCACTGTAAGTAATCATATTTTCCTTTTCCATCAACACACTGAGATTTCGCAGAAATCTGTTACGCGATAACGACAAAAACTGGTCTTCGTTCTCGTATAGTTGGTTCATTTTTAAGAGAACGCCTTTTGAAAAAAATACTATAAAAAAATTCTTGTTCTAACTACGTATATTTTAAAGCAAACACTAACTTCTATTCTCAACGTTTTGCTGACAGCGTGTTGATGAAAAGCACATGGCTTAACGATATTTCTCAGTGTCACAATGTCAATACATAAAAGCACGAATCCTAGTCATTAGGTCGAAGGAAACTTTTACGTGTGCCGGAGAAAACGGCATGGACGGGAAAGAAAAAATAAGTGGGGCATTGAAATTGTTCAGTGGTTCTGAATCCTCTTTCATCCACCACTGCAAGACGACCCCAATTCTCCCAGTTTTGTCTGGAATCCTTGCAATGCCAATCCCACTAATGAAAATCCCTCCACGTGTATAAACGAATCGCGATATCGTGTATTTAAAGACCTCGCTTGGTACACTCACACTCCGCTGTATCCGCAACTGGGAAAATAATTATCTTCCCGAATTCCTCTAGTGGCATAACTAGGATGGTTACTTCATTTGGAAGCTCTGCTGAAATTTGCTGTGATCATGAACAGCAAATGCAATAAGCACCACCTTAATCTATTCCACTATCCAAGACTTGAAATTTAAAATTAATTCTTAAAAGGAGAGCTGTGCTGGGCAGAACTTATGTGCTTCGGTTTCCAGACAATGTCTGTTTAATTTTCTTGCACGCGAGTCGTCTGACTATATTGTTATTTTTGCGGAAAGAAAACCTTTGCCTATTTCGTGGCATCATCTGTAATTTTTTAGTTGCACTTGCCTCGATTTAGCGCCGGTTAAAAATGTTAGTTTGATGTTACTACACTGTGTTTGTAAAGAAACACGTTTCACCATATGTATCGCCTCAACTGGCATGATCACGGACACTGAGATAAAGGTTTTGTTGAATCACACGAATTTTGTTTGGCGCAACCAAATTGATTCTTTGTGTAGAGGCAGAGAGATATTATGTTGATCATGGGGCAGCGGTGGCGTATTGGCCAGGGCGCTTGCCTCCCACCACGGTGATCCGGGCTCGATCCCCGGCGGGTTCGCTCCCGGATTTTCGCATGTGGGAATCGTGCTAGACGATGCCGCTTGCCAGCGGGTTTTCTCGGGGTACTCCCGTTTTCCCCAACCTTACATTCCAGCGCCGATCCATTCTAGGGCTTCATTTCTGTCATGCTTAGGGGATGACGGTCACCTTCGGGTCCCAGCTGGAAAGACCGTCACTCGGAGGGTGTTGCCTTGCCCTGAGTGCACACGCCATTATTGTTATATTATGTTGATCAAAACAAATTATTTTGTGGTTCTTATTTGGTTGCTCCAGACAAAGAGTTGGTTGATGCAACTAAAGATTTGTTTGGGTCTACATAAATTAAACAGTTTCGGTTATTACAAGAAAGCCGAAAGCCTGACCGATAATCGAACGTTGATCATGTGAGCCTGAGTGTTACACCTTAGCAACTACTTGTGGAGTGTGAATGTTTATAAATACATACATTTAAAATACTGGACAACTTGTGCAAATAAATAAGTTTTACTGCTTTACTTTTTAGTTTCCTGTTGAACTTGTTTAATTAGGATGTTTATACCATCAGACCTATTAGGAATGAATACGTGCACTAACAAACACTGTTTCCATCTCAATTGTCACAAAAAATGCAAACAAACACTCGAGCTGTATTTTCTAGCTAATGCAATGAAACGAGTGGCCAAACAAATATATACAGTTGATTCAACAAAATATTTTGTTGACAGCCTAATTTATGTTGGCCCAGCACAGAAGTTTTATTTATGCAAACATGTATTTGCTTAGACGAACAAAATTAATTTGATTGCTTTTCAAATTTTGTCCAACCTACTCAGCGAAAATTTTTTGTTGAGGCAACTAAATATATTTTTGACCCTTTACAAACAAACATTTTGTTGGGTGTTCTCTCAGTGAAGGTAGTTCGTTTGAATGGTGTTTCCAGTATTGACGGCAATTTGCAATTTTAATAGCAGCCTCTGAAAAGCGTCACAAAGCTTTCCATTTTTTATTCTCAGAATAAATTTTAGTTATTTTCTTTTAAAATAATTTTGGTTTGTCTGCCATTAAATCTTTTGGACCGTTCTTATTATATAAATGTACAACAACTTAAACAGTTTTCCGAGACAATAAATTATACTTTTCAGGCTTGGCGACTGCCAACAAATTTTACAGTAATAAAATAAAATACATTGAAGATATGGTTAAAAGTGTTCTTGCCAACATTGAAAAAGCACACCCACATGTGAGGATTAATGAAATGTATTTCACGAACTTTCTCCGTTATTCATCACTTTTGCTGAAATAAGTATTTTTTTATGTAATCTTTTTCGTTTCAGAAAAACTTTTAAGTCGCGAGTAGAGAGAGTAGAGCTCCATAGATATAATACACTGAAGAGTGAAAAAAAACTGGTATAGGCGTGCGTATGCAAATAACAGAGGTATGGAACCAATCAGAGTAACGCGATGCGGTCGGCAGCTAGATCGGTTACTGCTGCTACAATGGCAGGTTATCAAGATTTAAGTGAGTTTGAACGTGGTGTTATAGTCGGCGCACGAGAGATGGGACATAGCATCTCCGAGGTAGCGATAACATTTGGATGTTCGCGTACTACCATTTCACGAGTGTACCGTGAATATCGGGAATCCGGTAAAACATCACATCTTCGACATCGCTGCGGCCGGAAAAATATCGTGAAATAACGGGACAAACGACGACTGACGAGAATCATTAAACGTGACAGACGTGCAACCCTTTCTCAGATTGGATTTTTGGACTGCCCTGCAGGATTCATGGTATGAATTGCCTCCTGCATACCTCCAGACATTAGTCGAGTCTATGCCACGTCGTATTGCGGTACTTCTGCGTGCTGGGGTGGGCCTTACACGCTATAAGGCAGGTGTACCAGTTTTTTTTTTTTTTTTTTTTTTTGCTCTTCAGTGTATATTGTCTATGTAAGTACTGACAAGTATATCTTCCAGTCTAGGCATAACTAATTAATTTTTGTCGCGTAATACAACATTCCAACGTTAGTTAAGCTTAGCGTAAAATACAATAAATGTTTAAAATCCAACCTCTAATTTCCACCGAGGATTATAAATAAAATAAACAGTTCACTATATTCTCAAAATTTTCGTTAAACCATTTAAAACTAAGACGGTATTACACTTCCATACGATGGCATTTAGATATTTTTATATTTTGAGTCCAAAGAAATTATTCTGTGAATACAAAAGCGTAGAATTTCAAGCAGCCATTTGATTTATTCGAAAAATGCTACATTTGTTCTGTGTAAAAATTGGTGCTATTCGGAAACAATATTTTAAAAGAGAAATGCTTGCATTCATCGCTGCGTTTTTCAGTGTATTCAAATGGGGCATAGTACAAAAATATTGTACGTGACTTTTGTTGCTTTAAAACGAATACACATTGAGGAGTAATAAACAAGGTCACACAATCTCGTACTCTATAGACTTGAGCATTGCATATTTCTGTGTGTTAAACCTCCAGCTACCACACGTTCAAAAACTATTCCCAATTAAACCAGTCGGTGCAACGCCATTGTCCTCCCAAATACAGCACATTTACAGTGTACTAACAAATTTCCAAACTAGCTAAGTAAATTAATGATTCAAACACCGAATCGCTCCATATCTGTGAAAATTTTATCTGTCGTTTCTACGACATATTTTTAGCCAACTTTCCGAAGGTAATAAGGGCTAATTAAATCACTAATTGTGTGTGTGTGTGTGTGTGTGTGTGTGTTCCCACCCCCACCAATTCAATTGTTGATCACGTGAACCGAATTTCACCAAAGTCGGCACACATATCTCGGAAACCATTTATACCGATTTAAACCAAATTAAGTATGCCGGCAGCAAAATATGTAAGCTTTTAATTCCGAGATAAATATTGTTGTTGGTCAGCCATTTTGGAAGATAGCAACATTTGAATAAATAAAGATTTTACGATATTTCGCCACATTTGGCATGTAAGTAAAACTTTTATAGGCCAGGTGAATATAAGTAATTAAACTTAATTAGGCACTTATTTTCAAAATGGCGGCTATAAAGCTATTTTATCTTTGTATGTTAAATCGTCGAAACCATGCCATTAATTCCAATGAAACTTTATATCTTGGCTGTATTTATTATAACCATCAAATGTGTGTACGCAAAATATGTTTTGTTCGCCATTTTGTAAAATAGTATTACATGACAAATTAAAATTGTGTGATATCTTCTGAAAAAACCAACCAATTTCTACAAAATTTGGCAAACAAGTAGCATTATGGCAGACCATGTAAACTTATAGACTTTGAGAGGGCCAGACACACATATTTTCCAAATGGCGGCCATTTAAACATTTTATCTTAAAAGATTTTGGAAGATAGCCCCACATTAAATAATACAGTTTTTACGACGTCTCGGGAAACAATCAACGGATTTCTTTCAAATATGGAGGAGTTGTAATGTGGTAGGCCATATTAATTTATATGGTTTATGTGTTTAAGTCTCTTATTTTCTTAATTGCGCCTATACAGAAATTTTAGCTTAGTGAGCTATATATATGAAACTATGTAACATATTTAAATTTAACTTCGTATGTTATATCTATGATCACCGTGGAATGTGCTAATACATAAACTTGTTGTCCTCCACCGATGAAAATCGTCACATGAACAATGAAGTTTTAATGCAATATCTAGAGAATCAATCAAACTATCATACCAAAATTTCACGCAAGTTTTGCTATAGTATGGTATGTAAATAAACATGTGTTATGTGCAGCAGGCATGTTTTAGTGGGATTTATATAAATAATTTAGATTAATTTGTTATAGCTATGAAATGTTTCAACAAAATGTAACCCGATTTTATATGCAAACAGTGTTAATTATGAGCATCATTTAATCATTTATGCATATAGAGATCCTCTTTTGCCGGATTTTTTGCAAAGTAGTGTCAGATGAGGAAAATTAACATGTTGACATATTTTCGGAATAATTCTACTAATATCGATAATATTCTGCACACCTGCAGAAGGCCATATAAAGTTACATGTTTTAAATGGGTCAGATACTGATTTTCAAAATGGCGGGTATATAAATATTTTGATATATTTGGCATACATATTTAACAATTCAACAAATTCAATCAAACTTTTTATGCTTACAGTATCTATTAGAAACATCATATACAGAGCGTCTTTTTAGGCAATTTTGATTTAGAAAATCATGTTATTATACCATACTTGGGAACCAATCAACCTATTTCCACCTAATTTTCCACGCAATTAGCGTTATGGTAGGCTATGTAAACTTATTAACTCAGGAATTTTAGCACTAAAATTAACGAAACCGTGAAAAAAAAAAGTAAACCTAAAAATTTGTATTTGGGCTCTATTTGGTACGCTGACAACATACTAAAACTCGCCGAAAATCCCATGCGCAATTCCCTGTTTTTTTGGGGCAAAAGGTGCGTAAGTGACATAATTCCCACAGTTGTTGGTTTTTAATAATTTGCGTGTGTGTATTTTTGTTTATAAAGAGAACACAGTTTCCCATAATCATAGGGAAGGTATATTTGTATTTTATAGCACGACTAGTGGTATTATTAAAATGTTTATTGCTTAAACTACGCATGTCTCATCTAAATAGCACATCCTTCTCGCTTATGAATGAAAGCATTTCATGTATTCTACAATCCATTAGACCACAAATGCTTATAATAAAGTCAAGTATATTGTAAATTCTCATATAATGTAATAAATTCTTGTAAATTTTTAATGAATTAATATTTCTAAAAAATGGTTGCCTGTAAAGNTAAAAAAAAAAAAAAAAAAAAAAACCTTTGCATAGTGAAAATAATTAATATGGGGTGGAAAAATTCAGTCACTGAATAGCGACGCACAGAGCGCAAGCAAACCGCAGAGAACAGAGAACACAAATTAATAACATTACACAAACGAATAAGACCTCATTGTTACATTTTATCTGAGAGCATGTGCCAGCGAGACCCCATGATCCTGAATACACACAGTTGCATTGTTTGCCGGTAGGGTTCGGTCTGACCTTAAACATGCACACGCAGTAAAGTAACAGAGTGGCTCATTATGCTTACGACATGTCGTATGTGCCTCGCAATAATTCAGTTTGTTCGTTTTGCGCAAGGGAAGTAAAGTCTGTGTAGTTGAGACGCCCTGCGTCTTTCGATCTCCCCGTTTTACCGGATTTTCGCCCGAACATCAACGTTATTTTCGACGCCTGCCTGTCACGGAGGTTTTTCGTCCGTGGAAAATAATTTCCTACCTTCTGAACTGCAACTTGAACCAGCTCCGTTGACCCACGCGGCTACGGTAGCAGCAGTAGGCCTGCCACGGGGAAGTGGTGTAACGGATCCACCGCCGGTCAGCGATCCAACATCGTGGCGGCCTCCTCGATACTTGACTTGCGACTGCGGGCGAGCGCAGAGTCTCGCTGCCCCAGCGCCACTGGTGATGTGACGTCACGAGTTGTGGGCTGTGTTTCCGAACTGTCAGGGCGTTGTGGTAGAGCAGTTGTCAATACGTCTCTCTGATTCGACAAACTTAAATTTTTTTTAAGATATTATTGTCCATTTGTGCGTATATAAACGTTATTTTGGTGGAGTTTTCGACCATAAAGAGCCGAGAAAAGCCACTCCTCGAGGTCGGATGGTCAGCCAAAGCAGCATGAAGAGGTTCAACTGAAGCTATGGACGGAGATGACCAGCGGAGGAAAACTGCATTCTCGTGCTCAGATAAGTGTTTGTAAAGGAAAATATCATTTTTGGAAGACCAATTTTAATGCTGAGTATAATGAAATTGTGGAACGATACTCACTTAAACGTATGCCGCTTCACGGCCAAGCTTTTAGACATTGTATTTGGTGTTGCCGCCTCACGGCTGTTTTTATTTGCTTGCGCAATGCAGAAGTGTTTTACCACAGTCACTAAGTAATTGTAACTTCATATGTAAACTATGTATGGTGGTTATTTGTATTCAATTTTTGAAGGTCATAACTGTAGAGTATATTTTTATATCATCTTTTTATTCTGATTAATAAAATGAATGTTTTGTATATTTAGCCATTTTTTCTTCCATTGAAAAACGGACCTGTTGAGTGTTGACTTGTAACATTGTCTTAGGAGACTTACGTATTATTTAGATTTTATATGAAGGTATCAATCAAGTTAGGGTACCATTTGGAGATGGCAGGATCTGGCTGTAGCCGCTCCATCTTGTCTTTCTGCTCGTCGTTATTCTTGCGCAGAATACTGACGCGCCGAGGCAAGCGGAAAGCGGACTTCAAAGTTTAGAAATGAGTACGGTGTTATATTGTTACTGTAGGAAAGAAGGGACGGAATAGTCTGATAACTGCGAGTAATGCACGTGGAGATGGACTAACTTATAATTTTCGTTCGCTTCAGGGTGTACACGTGCATGAAGAATGCAGGTAAGTTCAATTATTTGTCAAATTAATGAGTATATTTAAGTTTTCAAATTTTTTTCATTACATATTAGTAATTTTAATACGCCTAACAATAATAAGTGGTATGAAGAAAATGTATTGTGATATCTGTAAAAAAAAACTGTGTAACCAGCAGTCTTAAATACCACTGTATTTGTTTATTTAATTTTTGTTTATAATCATGCATTTAAATTTTTATAAGAAACAACGGAACAATGTATCGTGTAACAGTCTGTGAAAAGAGAATCTGTACTATCAGAGCATGTCTTTAAAGAGTACAAAAAATTGCAAAAATACGACATTCTTCCACTAGGACACAGAGTACGTTTTAAAATAACCACGTACAGTAGAGCATCTTTAAATATTTCACTCCGGAACTTAAGAGGTACAGTGTTATTCTTAAAAAAAGTAAATCATCTTTGCAAGATTTTTTTTCGTGAAACTATAGCAGTTGTTGACTGGACACTTAAAACATTTATAGTTTTTGAAGTTATACTTCTTTTGGCGCGTTGAGGGTAAACGTTTAGTGTACAACGGAAGTTGCGCGCGCACAGTGTAACGAAATTCGACAGTGAACGTGGTAGGGGTATGACCCAACGCGCATGCGCGTATCATCTAGCTATATACAAACGCAAGGTACACAACATAGCACGTGGTTATATTTAAAACCGACAGAAAATCAGTTCATGTAATTAGCAAATTGAAAAACATTTCATTTATATTAGTAATTCATTGTTAATACACATATCTTATTAATTAATTTTACTTACGTTGTGCCGTGAAAAATTTGTTAGTGACAAAAAATTATATTAAAAAATTTTGAAAGTGTTTACAAGTATTTGAGGTTAATTTTTGTAAGTATTTAATTATGTTCTTTAATCAAACATTTATTAATTGTATTTAATGTGTTTCTTCGGTCATTTTATCGTTTTCCTACTTACATAAATTATTTTCATACGTAATAAGATTTTATTTTAGTCATCCCAAAAAAGTATAACTTCTAACGCGCGTACATAAGTACACACACCCATGTTGTTTTGTATGGCATTATGATCCTTTTAACAATAAAGCACTCGATCGAAGCATGCGCATAGCCTTCTTCTTTGGTTGATGAGATAAGCATGAGAAAGAGTACGAAGTCAGAAATAGTAGCTATTTTCACGTCAGTTTCTCCAGAATTTGATTAAACGATTTTGAAGAAACATCAACAATTTTGGATGGTGGATACTTACTTCTCATTGTAGTCTGGACTAGGCCTGCTACATTCGGCCAGATTTCGAATGCATATGTCACCTACGTGCAAAAGCCACTTCACTTCGCCAACAGACGTTTTCTGTGGATACCAGGCTGGAAGTACAACTAAGGGCTAAGAATATAAACGCCTGGTCTTCAAGAAGCTCGTTGCTGAAGTAGTGTTTGATAGTAACGCCAACGGAAGCATCCCGACAATCTGATTTCCTTGTCAGTTAAAAAAAAAAAAACTTAATCGAAATGCTCACTTCTTCATTCCTAAATGCTGAAATTCCTGTGCTCCAAGCAAAATCAGATGCTGGCACACTTTTAGTTTATACTGCACTTGCAAAAGAAGAGGCACGGTGACAGGTGGTTGTCATTGGAACAGATACTGCCATAATAGTTATGTTGATTGCCCGAACAAATGAGGGAACACAGATTAAATTCCTTAGTCCTACAATTGGTACCTCCACAGGAAAATGTTACAGAATCGCGGACATCCAAGCAGAAATCATTGACCTCAAGGAATGTATTCTTTTCGCACATTCGTTCAGTGGCTGTGACACAACATCTGCGATAATTAAAAAAGGGAAACCAGCAATATGAAGTAAAGATTTTCGCGGTATAGTGAAAATCTTCAACCAGCAAGGATCTTGGTGTAAATGTTATCATTTCAGCACGTGAACAAATCATGAAAGCACTGTTCAACGTGGATAAGTATGCAACATTGAATGATCTGCGAGTGCACATATTCGGACGCAGTTTGGCACGATGGAAGGTTACACCCTCCTTTGAGTCAGCTTGTCTTCCTCCGACATGTGCTGGAAGTTATCAACACAATCTCAGGGCATACCTATAGGTAAGAAAATAATTTTAAACATTCAATTTTACTTACGAGCCTACATATTAAATAAACAATGAACCGTTTGTTGTTAACTTGTTACTTCCGGGAAAATTCATTTTACTTGTGCAGGAGTGGCCAGGACGACCAATGAATGCCACTGACTGGGGATGGCGCATCCACGGCGACACTTGTAGTTCCAGTGCCGAAGACACTGTCTCCTGCGCCAGGAAAGCCTTCTCGACATGGTCTCGCGTAACTGCAGAGGCGACTGCGCAACGCACAAGTGTGGGTGCAGACGCGCTGGTCTGCGTTCCATAATGAGTGAACAGTCTTGGGAAACCACATGCGTGAATTCATCGCTTAATTTAAATGACCTAAATGAGGAAGATGACGATGGTTTGGACTAGAGGATTGTCGAACCATAATTTGGTCTATTAAAATAAATGTACTATTGCAAATGCCAACTAAATTATATAATTTTTTTATCCTTGCAATTAGGACACTAAACCTTATAGTGTCTGGTTTTTGTTGAAAATTATGGAACTAGCAATTAATTTCTGTGTTTGTTTGATTGTGTGTTCTTTTAAGGTATAAGACAATAAGAAAAGTGGTTTTATACCGATACGATTGTTAACGTAAATGTCATAGAATTTTTCTGCAACTTACATGATTGTTACATTACAAAGTTTGCAATTTCAATTCCTCATACTAATAAATACTGCTTTGTTGCCTGGCATATGATTCTGGTCTACTATGCTCTGTATTTACATCAGGAAGACAGACAGGAATCATTATACAACAAAAGTTATGTACATTGTCACTTACGCACTTTTTGCTCCAAATAATAGGAAACGCACATGAGATTTTCGGGGATTTTTAATATGTTGTTCAGCATATCAGACAGAACCGAAATCCAAATTTTTAGCTTTACCTTTTTTTCAGGGTTATACGCTAAATTCCTGGGCAATATGTTAATTTAGTGGCTCAGACACCTTAATTCAAAATGATGGCCGTCTAAATATTTCAGGTTAGTGAATCCTATTATTCAGAACATTAGACTCATTACATCCGATCCTTCCTCAGTGGTGCAGTTAATTGCACGCTGGCTTAATTTTGCGAGTTTTTCTGGATTATAATCCCGGGTAACTCACTCGTGTATTTACATTGTCTTGGTACTGTTGCATATGTTCCAGTTTTCATATATAATGCTATTGTTGTCAACGAGGCGTCAGCGCCTAGCAGCCATCTAAGCTTTTAAGATCTGCAAAACGTTTTGTGGTGAAAACTTAATTATTTTGTAACCGCTGTAAATATTTATGGTAGCGGTGCTAAGAGGAATGACACAACTTTGAGGTAGCTTCAGAATAATTTTCCAGTGAAAAGTTTTCCCAGTTAAAAGTATTACGACTTTTTGCTGGTGAAATTTGTTTCTCATAATGCATCGCTTCATAGAGTCAGAAGTTCAATAGGAATTATATATTTCTATTTGATGTAACCAGAACAAATTATGACAACGGACAAGACCACTTTACATTTCGCGTTTCGAAATATAAAACTCTTCGTTCGGCTTCTGTTTCCTACAATTTATTTCTTCCTGGCATTTTTTTTTTCCTGAATATACCTGAATCGACAGTACCTCTGAGATCTGAACAGTGCTATTACGCTGTATTCTCGAACTCTTTTCTTTCATGTTGTCATTTATACTGCTAAGATGAGTACAAACGACCAAGATGCACCTCTCGTAGTAGAAATGTGGTATACATTGCGAATACCTGCTGTCCAGTAATCCATCCCCTTGTCCTAACATCGAACTGCTTTTTGCTAGCTGTATTAAAAAAACGTGGTTTGAACTTACGGTCAGAGCACTGTTAATGAAAATACGTGCTCTGAAATGTTCGGAGACCGAATGTTAATGCAAATAAAATGTATTACAGTCTTTCAAAACATTTTATTTAATTAAAGGAGTAGGGGTGTGCTGATGAAACAGATGTAAACAGACATCGCCATTGTTTGACTGTCACGTGATTTTAACAGTTCTGGGGGCTACAGACGAGTAATTACTGAAAGCATGCGCAGGAGACGATAAACTGTCTACCTCGTCATTTTTTGGATGGTTTTTTTTAAATCCTTCTGCTCTCTGTCGGACCGTAGGTGATGTGCAATGTGTATCTGCCAACAGCAAGGAAATTGGACAGGTACGGTTGTCGAGATAAGCTGTGATGTGGCTTGAATACCAGTACACTGTGTGGGGTGTGTCCGACTTTCTGTGTTCCCGTAACACAATATCATCAAGTACGTGTGTGTGTTTATTACACTTTGTACACTTTGTACTTTGTGCCTGAAAGCAAATAACATGTATACAACGGAAGTGTTGTCACTTCAACAGAGCTGCTGAAAACATTGGAATGTGTAAATAAATTCAAGTAATTCTGAATGATTTATTATCCTACACATTTATTTTCAAACTGCGTGGTTATAGTGTGAAAAAAATACTGTACTTGTAGGCGTATTCAAAATTAGTGAGTGAGTGAAGAGATTTTGCCAGCTTTTATAATCGAGGTCTTGAGAGCCGATGAGGGTGAAGCGAGGTGAGTATAGAGCGGCGCCGGAATGCAAGTGTGGGGGAAACGGGAGATCCCGAGAAAACTCGCCGGCCAGCGGCAAATGTGCATTCTTAAGTTATTTGGGATCTTCAAAACTCATATACACTAATGATAATGTTTTTTTTTCGAACTGTATAATTAAATTAAGGGCATTCAATCACTTTTTAAGGTGCCTTTTAAACAGTCGTGTATAGTTCAGTTTCTCTCAAATATCATTGCGTATTAAGTGTTCCATCTGCCTGGCGCTTGAACTGCTTTGCAGAGTGTTTGAGATCCTGATTTTTTTTTGACAAAATTGTTAATCATGCCCCCCAGTATGTTTACCTACAAAAAGACATCATACCCCATACGAGGACGTAATGGTACTGTAAAGTTGCCAAGCATGCTGTATATACTATTTTGGAGCCCTCCAATATAGTTAAAAACTGCTTCTTCAGACTGTCGTATCTTAAAACATACTAGCCGGTCACGAGTCAAACTACGATAGTATCCTGTATTGAACTTTGCTACAGACTTTTTATCAATAATATGATAAGGTCACCATTGAAAGTCCCATAAATGCAAGCAGCACTACGAGAATACTGCACGTAAGTTCAGAGCCCTGCGCGTAGCGGCGATGGTGCTCTTGTAGCGCATGCCAGTGTAACCCTTATAGCTCCCATGCTTCTCGGCTGAAAAATGAGAAAAACGATGCATGCAGGCGGGACCCTTAATTTATTTTACTTTTCTTCATACTTATTTTACAATGATTTCATTGCCAGTGAGAATTTCCGTGTCCTGAAATTTTCACATAACCTTCTAGTTAAGTTAAGATATTTGGGCGTTTCTTTACAACGATGTCTTGAAAGCCGATGAGTGTGAAATGAGGTGAGAATGGAGTTGCGCCGGAATTCAAGGGTGGTGGAAACAGAAGATCCTCGAGGAAACACGCCGATCAGCGGCATTGTCCGGACAATATTCCCACTTGCGAAAATCCGGGAGTGACCCAGCCGGGGATTGAACCAGTTTCGCCTTGGTAGGGGGCGAGCAGTCTAACCGCTCAGCCACCGCGGCATCCATAACGTTCTAGAAATGTTGTTAGCAAACTCAGGAGATTTTAGAAGTACTAAATTTTTACAAGTATCTCTGAATGCAATATGAGATTTATGTAGTCTTTATTTTCACGGAAATACCAGTCTTTATTGTCTTAGCACATTAACTATTGTATAAGTTACTGACATAATTTTTTTCATGTGGTGAGATCTAACAGTATAGACTGAAGCGCAACGCTTGCTATTACAGAATAACATCCAGGCGACAAAAAATTAATAAACATAAATTAGGGTAATATAACCCATTCCTGAAGATCACTAAACACCTAGACATGTAGAAAAATCACAAGGATTTAGCCACAGAGAAATTTCACTAATTTTAAATAGTAAAGTAAAACTAATGGGAAATCATCTTATATCGTATAACGTTACAGTGAAATAAAAACATACAACAGCCCTTTCAAGAATACTTTATTCTTCTGTAGTGCTTAGAATAATGTTTGTTACATACGCATAATAATAGGCTTGGTAGGAATATTTTTGTATTTGTAACTACATATTTCACAGGTGCACGGGCAGAAAGTTAATTTAAGCAGAACTTTTGAAAGATTTCCGGTAGCACTAAGTGCAACCAAAAATGAAAGCTAAAGAGCGTGGCTAAAACTTATAACGTTTCCCAAGCAAGTTTCAGTCATTACGTGTAATATTTGTTTATGTTTGAGTTGTATACTGTTTTGGTCACATTTGAAATCCAGAGGTACAAGGCTTGAGATGCTGAAGTAGTCGCTTACTTTCACTGTTCTGTTTCGTTTGTCCCACGTGACTGTCTTTTATAATTTGAGATTCCTTCCTAGCGCACATTTCCAGCTCTTCTGCGTTACTGCAAAAAAGCTTTGTCGCTGGCTGAGACCAGAAAGTCCTTTTATGTTCCCCCTTCTGCTGGAACTTTATTACACCAAATCAAAAAAAAAATCCTTGTCCTTTTCCAGCTCTGGTGAGTAAAGCAAACGCTTTATTCTCTTTTGGGAGAATGTATTTCCAACCAAAAAAAAAAGAAAGAGACGGTACGTTTCTCACTTTAAAAAAAGATTCGTTAATAATTTATTCTTGGTAAAAGAAAAATTTCTTACGTTTTACTTACAGCTACTAAATTAAAGCTTGAGGAAACAAAACACTTCCTTGTATTCATTTCCTCTTGAATTCGTAGAGCGGTAGCGAAGTATTTCACGGAGTACATTTTACGTCGAAATTATATTGTTTAATGCATACCTATGTTAATAATAAACGAATTTATCTTCATGTTGGTAATAAAATGTCTTATAGACAAAGTCATAAAGTAAAATGCTATGCATAATTTTTACAGTTAATTTGAGACATATATTTTCTTCATGTACACACAAATAGATTACTCCCACAAAAGTAACTTATTTAGGGGCTTTATAATTCCTGTAAAACTTACGGCAACCAAATGAAACTCTATTGCTGCTACAACAAACATTTATGTAGAGTACTTAAAATCTAACGATAAATGTGTAATCCGTAAGCTACTCAATTCACTTCGCAATTCAGTTGTGTTTGCCATCAAATAAATCGGAGAACATACGCCACATGTCAACATTTTGCATTAATACGTATATGAAAATAATTTGTTGGTTTCTAATGCACATTGAAGGTTGTTCGCGGAAAAGATAGTATTTTTGAAATCAATGTTCAAAAAATGTCACTGCTTCCACCTGCACACACATTTTAACGAGGACAAAGATTGGTATGCGCCCAGTTAAGTTGACATCAAAGGAGGGAAAGTAGTTCCGTGTTTTAACGTTGTTTTAATAACATTAGTTAAATATTTGTAAATACAGAAATGATTTATTTTATTTTCTTTTTATTAAATGCAAACAGGTGTGAGAATTAGCACATTGTAAAATATTTACTTTCCCAATAATTTCACAGTTCCCCTTGACACAGTCACGAGTACAGAAATCAAGCCTCCGGCAACGTTAATTTTACGTATGGTGGAAGAATATTCAGCCTGCATTCAATTAGATCTTTATTATAAATGCTCTCAAAAGTTCTCAGTTTATCGTAAACGGACTATAGAAGCTTTCATGAAAACAGTATTGTTTTTTTTCGCGGAAAATTATTTTCAGATCTCTATAGAAAGATAAAGATTTGACAGAAATATTTTAATGGTCTTCAGAGACTTTCAGATGTTTCGCATTGCATTATACTAAAAACAAAATCACTAAAGCCGGTTTACTAAAGTATAGGATAATTAAAGCTAATACCTCTCTGGTATTTTGAGATTAAATCACAATACAAGGTCTGTTTGTTCCTTGGTATTTGGAGTATTCGCGTGTATCATTCAGAAGTGCTAAATATGAAAATTTCCAAAATACAGCGAGAACCCGTGTCAAATAACAAAGCTATAGTAAGGATTTGTCTCTCATACTTTACAAAAGCTATGACAAATAAACATTTTTAAATATACTCCAAATATTTTAATTACATGGATCCGAAGCCATATGAGATTTTCAATTCTGGTTGGCTTTCTGCAAGACGGAAAATTTTTCCGACGAATACCCAACTCAGTTTTTTATATTCATAGACCATATTTTTAGCGTATTTGCTTCGTCCATCGGCAAATACGAATAACACTGTGTCAGAAGTTGGTACTCTTACATAGAAAGCTAACGAAAATTCTCATGGTAATGGTACCTGTACTACCTACCCGCTAGTTTATCTTACAGATTTACTTAACTCTGTTTAAATATTTATGCCTAACTTACCCGGCCACGCGTTGCTGTGGCATAAAATATTTTGGTTCTATTCATTTCTGTGAAATTAATTGAAAGAAGTATATGTATATATATAGATTGTATACGTAAATAGAGAGTGGGCGTCGTTCATAACATACATGGGTGATTTGTAATAAACTACACCGAAAAACTTTGTGAATAGGTTTGTCAGATAATAATATTTGATGTAGGTAATATTTGTATTATAGCGTATGACCTAATTCGGATCCCAAAGAAGTTACGCCCCAGTGAAGTGCGCGTATTCGTGCCTAGCGGTTAAGCAATACATTCAGCGTATTCTTCGCAGCCAGCGCGCATGCACGTTGCGGATGGACGCGCATGCGCGACTTTTGCGTGTCGCGAATGCTCAAAGTATTGTCCAACTGCTAGAGCTTAACGCACAAACTTCGTCTTGTGCTCCGATTACTTGGGATCCATCGTTTACACACCGTCGGCTCAGTCAAGACGTTTAAATATGAGTTATTTTCTTATAAAATAATAATATTTAGTTTAAATATATTTGTTTCAACGGTATTCGATTCTGTTGAGTTTCGTTCGTTCTCCGTAATTTTCATGGCCCCCGAACTCAGCAGCATACAGCTAGCTACCTCTCTCCGTTTTTTTTATATTACCAAGGGGAATATTTGCATAGTATTAATATTCAAGCGAACCACCTTGACTCCAGCTACCCTGGAGGCAGGAAGTATATATTAATTACCGCACTTTGGCGTGGGGTGACAACCGCGTAGTGACCTCTTGGCAGTGATCAGACACTTGTTATTATGAGTTGACAGCTTTATTGGGGAAGGTATGCTAACCTAAAAATCTGTTATTGCCTTCTGATTTCAAAAGGCCTTTATTTTTGCTAGGTGGTATAGTTGCACGTAAAAAAAAGCGTTATTTTAATATTAAAAAGGATAAATTTAAAGACTGGTAGGGTACGTTGCACACACTTTACTAAACATTGTGTAAACTCCCAAGATTTACTGTCGTTACTACTTATTCCCACATACGCAAACGTCATATAAAATAATAAGCCTTATTTTTTTTGGTCGAATTCACAAATTTTCAAACAATAAAATTATTTTATCAATATACATTTCAGGTAAACTATCAATATTTTATTATGTAGTAGTATTTATGATTTTTCTGTTGTATTTATTAAGATTTGCGTACAATAATTAAGTGCGGTTTTTATTTGTTACCAGTAAACAGTCATCACACTAATGTTTTCTTTACAGAACATTTTCCTTACATTGCTTTACATATGTGTCGTTTTGTCGTTGCAAGAAAAAACATTATAAACGCAAATTTCGGATGTACTATATATATTGGTATGTGATACAGGTTCACGATGAAATCTGCAGAGTTCCGGACATGATATCCAGTGACTTGCACTCTGGTGCCTGTAATGGCGTCATTTTCCGTAACGACGATTGCGGGGTTGTAGAGGGAAGGAGACTGACATTCTTTGGGAAATATTAGTTATGTGATGTACGCGGGGAAGTGTGAATATGTTTGGGGCCTGTTTGATGAATTTATAAATTATGTTTGAAGAATATTTGAAGAATAATGTATGCATATTTTAGGAATATCTGAAGATTTAATAGACTGAGACGTTTTTGAGGAATTTTTGAGGAACATCTGAGTAATTACTTAACTGAGGAACGTTTGAGAAACGATTGAGGAATATTTTGTGAATTTTTGAGGTCCATTTGGTAAGATAAGTACGGCTGAGGAAGGTTTGAGAAATGACTAAGGAATGTTAGAGTACAGACTGTGAAATGTTTGAGTGGTGAATATCATAGGAATTTTTTCAGGAATAAATGAGGAATGTTTGAGGAATAATGTGAAATGTTTGAGGAATATCGCAGGAATAAAGGGACCAACGTATATTTTAGGAATGAATGGATAGAGCAAAATTTGAGGAATGACTGGACTGAAAAATGTTTGAAAAAAATTAACTTGATGCCTCATGTGCTACATGACGTATCAACGTCTCGACTTGTTCGACCTTCAAATGTCGTGATACATTCCAATTTATTTAGCTAGGCTCAACGTCTCGTCGACAGCGAGGTCATTACAGGATACATCCCAAGTTTCACGCACCTAACCCCAACGGTCGCGGGATGAAAGCAANGGGATGAAAGCGACTATGTGCCTTTAAGTTTGTGCGTGCCGTCGGAGGGCAAACTATGCTTACAAGACTTGAGACATGGGTGGCCACTAAACATATTTTGGGCTCTTTTGGTCACACCTACTTGTCAAAATTACTTTTAAAATCCGAGTAGCTTATATATGTATAATTTGTTTAAACAATAATCCTTAAAATATATGTATGACTTTACTAAAAACCCAATGTGGTAATGAGCATCAAGAGCAGGTGACAGAATGAGAAATATGCATGTTGTGGCTTCATGTACCTATTATTCTCTAAAAGACACGTCCGATGTTAGCCACGTGATATAACCGTGTAAATAAATTTAAATAATAATAATAAAAATATTAGTTTAATTGTAATTGATGTGTATGTAGTAATTGAAAGAGAGAGGAGGAGACTTTTGCTAGTTTCCGCAATACTTACTGAACAAACTCAATATGAATTAAAAATAAGATTTTATTTAATCGGATGACATTAAAAATTTGAAATCAAATGTATCGAAAAATAATCGATTGTTTTGGACGCAGAAAGAAAATGTGGGAGAAGTTTATCTGGTTATTTAGTACTATGCATATGGTTTCGCAATTATTATCAGTTTAAATAACTTGCTCAAGAATTTAAGGCACACTCAAAGAGATGTTTGAAACCTGAATTATTGCCGACACGATAAATCTGCTTGGAAACAGCGCCACGTCCGCTGTGCTTTCATAATCGGTTAACTCGGAAGCAATCAGGCGGAACACCGCAGTTACACCGGACACGTTGCAGAGAGGTGACAACCAAATGCAGGCAGTATCGATTCGCTGCTCTCCTGCCTTATCTGGGTATTTTGGTAATGCTTTCCGTCTCTCGCAATCCCGCGGTCATTAGGGGCTGCTCATCCGTTGAACGGTCGCTGGGGAGCGGTGAAGAGGAAATGACAGTTGTTACTTACCGCCACAAATTAGTAGTATCTCAAGTTTAGGAATCCTCATCTGCCCCTTCTGCGTGGTGAATAGCCAGGTACAGCTGCGAAACGATAAATTGAGCACTTTCGAAGAAGACCTTCGGTTTAAAAAAAAATCCCTTGGAACTGGTGCATATTACAACACTGGGCTTGAAAACTGACTGGCATGATGGTAGCAAACTATAAAAATTGTGTCAATTTCTTGACGTTGGATTAAAGTTATAGATTTTTTTAATAGGTGGCTACTGAAATTAGTTTATTGGTTTCTTTATATGTTTTACACATTACAATAAAAAATAACACAGTACTACGTTCCTTACATTTTAACACCGTCAATTGATCGACTGCAATGACACGCTCGTCATTTGGTCCATGTCACTGTTAAATTGTTTTTATTTGGCGGGAGAAAAATGCAAGGGACGATAAAACTTGGTGTTCTCAAGTGCACCTAAAAAATACCCTTGTTTTTCAAAGTTACTATTATTTTAATGCATCTATAATTTCAGTAGCGATATGATTAACAAGAACGTCTTCCTCAGAGCAATTGTCCTTTCGTCGAATATATATAGTTCAAAGATGTTATTAAATAGGCTGTAGTTGTTTACTGCATTCTTAAAGATACTAGAGTATGTATTGACTTTAGGAGACTACCAGACATAAAGATAAATGTAAAGTCTTGGAACGAATTGCCAGTGATGTGTAGAATGGAAATTCGGAAGTGACCAAGCGATTCTGGAATTTATTCAAAGTCAACGCGTGACAACACTTGCACAATAATTGCTAATTAATTTTACTGAAAACTACTCGTTGAACTAATGTGGCTTATAAAAATTTAAAAAGCACCGTAGAAATGCATTCCACAACTACGTAAAAAAGGGAGCATATCGTAACGGATTCTAATTGTTGATTGTTGAATTTCTGACTGATGGTTCGGTAATGTATCTCTTGCGTGCAATTTGTTCAAGAACTAATATTCCAATTGAACTGTTGTCATCTAGAATGTATAAAGCATTCAAAATCTGATTCCCAGTTGGTGTGTTCGGAAGTAAACACCTTATTGGGCCTCGTGGCGTGTTCATAAAACTAGGCATGCTGGAGGACGTTTGGAAGGGGAATCCTTTACCGATGATGGGCTGACGTAATGTTTACCACCACCATTTTCCATCGCCTGTTACTAATGAGACTAGCTTATCTCCTACACATGAGTGGTCTCAGCAAGAAGTTTAGCTTCCAACCCAGACGCTAATAAAAATCACGACAGAGACTCGATCAGCAGCATCAGTAAATAAAGGAACACTCGTCAGTAGATAGCATCAACCGCTTGGGAATAACACCAAAAGAACCCGGCATTATCACATCAGAGCTTCGTAGTCTGACCAGCTGCTGAATGTTCACTGTACTGATCAAGCGTATTTCAGTCCCTAGTCCATAGCGGCTCGGTTTTGATTCAGCACTTTAACGGAAGTATTTGCAAGGCACGGTAAAACTCATGCGTTGACGGACTTGAAATATAACACGCATAGCCATTCGACATCATAAATTTCGAGAGCATTATATATTCTAATCCGCAGCGCTATTCAAAGCAAAGATGATTGAGGTTCATGTGGAGCAATAGAGCATGAGAATTTCGATACCAGAACCCTTCCCGTACAACTACTGGTTCGTAAAGTTATGCACACATTCAAGCGCCACTAGGCACTGAAATAAGTATAATTTATGCTTACGGGTTATGAATGAAATTACATTCCTTCGCAATATATTTTCAGCAAACGTGAGGGGTTTTTTTTTTTTTTAAATGTATTTAAATAGATCAAAGGATTTCTGGCAGAATTTTGCTTCAGACAAGACAACGCACTATCACGAAAACTATTTTAATGTAAGAGTTGACTATACAATAAATAAAGTACTGGAAGGAAAGAGGAAAACGAAAGCTTATCGTTTTTACTTAAACACTTTCAGAGAATAATTAGGGTAAGAAATAAAGTCGCAAAATTAAAAAAAAAATTTAATAGGAAAGTTCTGTACATTTCTCATTTTTAGTAGACCTACTTTTTTGCTCCACTTTTCACATATTTTATTTAGTATAATTTCTGATTACAGAAATATCAGAATGAATATTCTCTAAGTCGTCCGTGTGATTACTACGGTAATACTGACACACGATATATTTAGTATATGGCTACTGCAAACATTGGTGTGCGAAAATTAAGAACGTGGTAGATTTTCAGATGTGCAGTGTTTCAAATTGGCACATAAGATAGTCGAGCTGTAAGAGCTTGGGAAAGGTGAGCAGAAGACAGAAACGTCCGTGTGATAGGCGGCAGGCCAGAAAAACTGCAGTCCTTGGTGTCGGATACTATCACATCCGACTGTGGTGCAGTACGTGCACTGACTGCACATGTTCATTATGAGGTTGTCGACGAGCCCTTGAAGCATCGTGGCTCTTTCCTCTTGTAGCGCGGATTGCAGCTGCGGAATCGATGCTGGTGACTGGCGGTTTCCCAACGACGTCCCTCATGTGTTGGATTGTGTTTAGTTCTAGGAACCGTGCGGGCAAATCCACGGGGCGAATATTTTCGCTCTCCAATAGCGACAGCCGCTATACTACGAGGTGTGGCGTCGCGTATGAAGAGGAACCCAGGGCCCACAGCACCCAGGAAAAGAAGTACGTGAGCAAGAACCTCTGTACAATAGCGGTCACCAGTGACTGAACCTCCTTGGAAGACGTGAAGCTTCGTACTGACGCTAAACGTCATGCCCCCTCTAACGAGAACTCCATTGCCTGCAAACCGGTGCGGTACCTTTCGACGATGTTGTAGGGGTGATTGCATGTTCCCCGCTCTCTTCATACATACAAACATCCAAGATCGCTAGTGAGACTTAATCGGAACTCGTCCTTCAAGAGCACTCGACTCCATTGCTGAACTCCCCAGTCATTGTGTTCCCGGCACCTCAACAAACGCCAGCGTTGGATAGGCGTCAACGACACACACCGTGCTGGTCGCCGAGCGAACAAACCACCTGTACGTGGTATTCTTTCCAAGGTAAAACGCGATATAAGGCATCCGGTAATGCTAGCATGTGTCTTGAGATTTTACGCGCTATCTGCCGTCGATATTTCCTCGCCTGTAGAGCAACACACGGATCCTCTGTCGCCCTGGTTGTGCGTTGACGATGACTACCAAACATTTGTACTGTTGTTCCTGTCGTCCGAAATGTCGTCCAAGCTATTGACACAATGCTGTGTGCAATCCCGAACCCCTTGGCTGCACTAGCCACGCTCCAAATTTCCCCTAACCTTCGAATGATTCGACTTTGGGTAAAGTCGTCCAGATGCTGTCTACGGGACTGTCTGTTGGCCAAACCGTGCATTGGAAAGGAACTCGACGTCGTTCAACCCGATGTGCAGTGTGCAATAGCTTCCACTGTTCCACTGCAATACTGAGAATACACCAAGCTAAGTTGTTTATATTCTTCGTACACGCCCACAACACGTCTTGTTATGCACACGCACATGCTCAGCCGTACTGTACCCTAGTCAAACTTTCAATTAGTCTTTCGGTCGGTTCTGCCTGTTCGTTCCACTGTTACGTTAATTTCTCCACTCGTCCTTGATTTTTCCACATGAGAGTGCGTGTGTGTGTGCGTATGTATGTATGCAAGCAATCATTTATATAATTTCTAAAACATAAATCTTTACAGTCAATATTGTTTTGCTTGTTGGGAATGTACATTTTAAAAACACATTTTAGCCTCAAACTCATGAGTTTTTCATCTATAAATAACGTACCTTTGTATTATATTTATCCGCTCAAGAAACTCCCTGAAATAGAACAATCTTGTAAAATGTGTAAACTATCATATTACTTAACACTAGCCGTACTGAGGCTCCAGTTCATAATGTAATTTAATCCGGTGATAAGAATAAACTGTGAGTGAGTTTCCAGTCGTTAGTCGCTAGATAACTTTATTGTAACTAGGAAAAGAGAACTTGACAGGTTCATCTCGTTTACATCAACAGATACACAATGTTAGCAAAGTTTTACAATTCTTAAAATGTTGTTATTAAGAATTAAAACTGCAATACCTTCAAGAGATGCTGTAGAACATGTGCTCCAGCAAGTTCACCTGTAAGAGGGGCCGCTTATTAGATAAGAGTTTCAAAGATGTTCTCGATATTTAAACTGAACCTTCTTAACAGATAACGATTGTAAAATTGTACTTTTACCTACATATGAACTTGTTGTCAGTCTATAGCTATATTTGTGGCATTTTTCTCTACACATTATGCAAAAACAATAAGTTTTAAAGTCTGTATGTAAAATTATCTGTGGCTCTTTCGCCTTAGCCATTTATTATGATTTGTATTTTGTCAAAGAATTTTTAATGAATTTAGTAATATTAAAAAATACTATAACTTGCACGTGAACTCTTAAGATAAATTGAAATCGTAGTTTTAAAAGTTTATTTTACACTTCAAAATACTGGTCTTCTAAGGCTTCTTTTAACCGTCGACTTACACATCACTGGCCAACAAATAAACAAAAATATCAGCCTGAAATGCAGTCACTAGCGATATACAGGAACAATTTCCCGGAAGGGAGAGACAAAAATACTTTAAATATTTTTATGTGAAATATAATTTGCCCAGCCGCGAAGCACTTCAAGTTTGAGTTACAGATTTGACCATCCCAAATTTGGAACCTACCCGTGATATAAATAATTCCGTGTCAGTTACATCTAAACTGATGTTGCTTTGCATGCGAAAAAATTCAGACTCTTTGTTTATCTAGCGAATTGTGGCTATAGTCCATTCACGGTTATTTCCCACTTTTATGAAGACCTGACTAAGTTATATTTTCGCGATATTCCTCCGCCCGATGCAAACAAAGCTTAACTAAGTCTAGAAAATTACACCAAAGGGACAACAAACCTCATTCGTGGGCACGAACTGTAATAATATTTTGCATAAGAATTATTTATTACTAGGCACTACCAACACGTCTATTTTCTCACTGTATTTTATTCATATTAATTATGATCGAAATATTATAATTTATAGATAAAATATAAGTAAAAGTTCAATTTAACCAAAAATAAGGTAATTATATTTTAACAGAGGCATACACGGCATACACGGCATATTTGAGAATCAACCAAACACGTATATATGGGGTGATATTTTAAAGGTTGGATTCAAAAAGAGTGATTAAACCGCGAATAGACCGTATTAAATAACTGGACTCGTGATAAAAGTGTGGTTTATTGTCAAAATATTACAACGTACCTTTGATCTTTTCGACATACTCCCCTCCCTCATTATACAGCGCTGCATATATCTTCCACTGTTCAAACCAGCTCATCGACTAACGCCCCCTTCAACGGCTTTGCCAGTTTTTCTTCTCATCTATTGAGCAGACTGAAAATGGGTTCCTTTCTGTGCACTTTTCCCTTGGAGGAAAAGGTGAAAGTCGCACGATGCCACATCTGGCGACTATGGAGGGTGTTCGAGCACAGGGATGCGTACCATACATCCGCTAAAAATTGCGCAAAGATTTTAATACGTTCAACTGATCGTGCAAAATTTGTCTTACCATCCCTCCGTCCTAGCTCATTATGTCTGCGACATCATAATTCTCAGACGTCGATCTTTCCGCACTATTTCGTTACTTTTTTACTATTTTCATCAGTTAATGAAGTTACAGAATACTTGGAAGTTCATCATCTAGCCCCTCATCTCGACATTTATTACATAGGTTAATTTGTGTCGTTCAAGCATATCCATAGCTGATATATTGCCTCCTTGTACGTGTTTTCAAACACTCTGTCGGAGACTGTTTACTTTCAAAAGAAATTTGAGGTTCATGCGCTGCTCGATTTTTACGCTAAACGTTTTACGGTGAAAAAACACGGCTCCTTTCTCTTTCACCAAAGCCCAGAGGCAAAGTAAACAACATAGAAAGACTATCTGGAGAGTTGTTTACTCGGAAAGCGTCAAGAATAGATTCCTTCATCAGCTTTTCTCCCCACCAAAAGTACAGTCCCGGGGTTGCTCAGTCCTGTTACTTTAGACGCACCACATATTTTTCCAGTTCTTTTGATGCGCGATTCTTGTAAATGACACACATAAAAGCCAAATTATTTCTTGAACTTTTCTTCAGCCCTACTTTAATCCATCTTACCATCCCCCTCCCTTTTTTTCCACACCAAAAAAAACATGCTGTTTATGTGGTAAAATGTAACTGAGTCATACTGAAAATTCTCGTTTACTCTTTGAAAATTATAAATACATATATTCGTGTATACACAAGATATTGGATATTGCCTTATGTGCATGGTTAACCGATGTTTCCAGTAACAATAGTTATGAAATTCAAAGTCCAAATTAAAATAACTCTTAGATACAAAGTAAGTAATTTACTCTAAGGTCTAAGTAATTCTGATAATATTTGAAGTGCGGAAATATTTCTTCTAATGATTTTTATTATTCCCTCCAAAGTGTTTATAGTAATGTCGATAACATTTTCCTGAACAGAATTTAATTTAGAGCAACTCGAGAAAAGCAGAATTTTGTTCGTAACAACCAACACAACTGTGATAACTACATAAGTGATTATTACCAAGACTAAATTTGCTGTAAAATTTTACAGGCAACAAAAAATTTTACAAGCTTTACATGCATCTGAGCATTCAGAAACTTCCCCAAACAAGCAGGCATAGTGAGAAAAAAAAACTGTACACAGTGGGTAACATAGAGATTATAAACACATGTAAGTATAGCTGACACAACGTTATTTGAACTAACGTTCGCTAGTTGCAGCGAACTTTCACCACGCTCATAACTTTCAAACCCTTTCGGCATTCCCGTGTATACGAACGTTTCGGGTGAGTTAACATTATTACCTGCAACGTAACTACGTTGCCGGTCGAACGGNTCTTCTAATGATTTTTATTATTCCCTCCAAAGTGTTTATAGTAATGTCGATAACATTTTCCTGAACAGAATTTAATTTAGAGCAACTCGAGAAAAGCAGAATTTTGTTCGTAACAACCAACACAACTGTGATAACTACATAAGTGATTATTACCAAGACTAAATTTGCTGTAAAATTTTACAGGCAACAAAAAATTTTACAAGCTTTACATGCATCTGAGCATTCAGAAACTTCCCCAAACAAGCAGGCATAGTGAGAAAAAAAAACTGTACACAGTGGGTAACATAGAGATTATAAACACATGTAAGTATAGCTGACACAACGTTATTTGAACTAACGTTCGCTAGTTGCAGCGAACTTTCACCACGCTCATAACTATCAAACCCTTTCGGCATTCCCGTGTATACGAACGTTTCGGGTGAGTTAACATTATTACCTGCAACGTAACTACGTTGCCGGTCGAACGGAGGTGCCTTCCAAAAACAGGGACAAAGTAACTAGAGAAATACACGTCAGCTTCCAGAAGGGAAAAAGGTAGGGGTGATGGAGGGGGGGGGGAATCTCATTTGGCTGCTCCTCAGAGGCTGTTGTAGCCTGGTAATCTCGCCCGTATTTCCCGGCGCAGGCGGGCGGCCAGGCAATATGGAGAGAGCGCGCAGCACAGCCCCTTGTAGTTTTATCGCGAGCCGACACCTGCTGCTCGCAGCTACGCCGACAACTACCCCTCCAGACCCCTCTCCGAGCCAGTCAGTGTACTCCCATCCCCGTCACCCGGCCGACAATGCCTGCCAGATATATTCGCCGCCGCTCGACGCTGAAAGCCGCCTAGGGTTCTGATTTGCGCGAGCCAGCGATAAGGGGTCTCTTTCCAGCATCGCGATCGGTACTCTCCTTCCGCGTATCCGATCGCATGACACACATCACGACATGGAAGAGAATATTCATCGTTTTCTGATTATAAAACTTAACCTAGCGCCTCTGAATGAGCGTAATTATTAACAGACTTGTTTTTCTTCTTCGAGGAACGATGCTCAGTTCAGGGAAATAAATTTTAAGTAGATTTTGATCGCATGTGCGGCTGTTTTAATTAAACGAATGCGTTGATTTCAACCCCACATTTTATTATTAAACTATGAGTTCAGTAAAATCGTCCTCATTTCCTTGGTTAACTATATATATATATATATAATGTAGTTAACCAAGGAAATTAGGACGATTATATATATATATATATATATATATATATATATCAATAATCATCTAAGGAAAAAAATAAACTTTGAAAATACCACTCTAAAAATAATTCCTGTTTCATCAACATTTAATATGCCAATGTTTTATTTCTCATTTTACTAGATGGCTTTCATTTCATCAACTCTTATATTTATTGGCATTTGCATTGTGTCCTTGACCGTGCTGTGATAGGTGTATAAAACAGTTGATGTTTTGTTTTCTCACCGAACACCGAAACAGCTTATTTTATTTCTCAGTTGCCCGGCTTTTGTTTCAATTTCCTTTCCCTTTGTGGAATTTGTTTTCCTTTTCGATTTAACTTGAGTTGTTGGGTTACTCACGTCCAGGTGTGCATGTCTTTTGCAAAATTAAACAGTTTTTAGTTCCATTATCAACTTTTGGCCGTTTTTAGTTGTCTATTTTAACATAACGTATTTATTTTCTTTTTCTGAGTGTTTCTCCTTTTTTATAATTATTATACTTTAAAGTTAACCTAAGCAATCGAGAATTTTTCGATCTCCGAATATAATTCTCTCTACTGCCTCCAGGCTTTCAATAACATGTTCGTTCATTCTCTTCATCATGCACATGATAGATAGAATCTTGCAACTTGCGCAATGGCGAAATATTTCTAATGGTCAATCATTACAAAATTTTTCAACTGACGATTATAATGAAATAATTTTTTGCCTCTTTCCTTTACATTATTTTCGTTAGTAAGTGAAATAGCTGTTTTTCTGGAACAATGGGGGCAGCGGTGGCGTAGTGGCCATGGCGCTCGCCTCCCACCACGGCGATCCGGGCTCGATCCCCGTCGGGTTCACTCCCGGATCCTCGCATGTGGGAATCATGCTGGACGATGCCGCTTGCTGGCGGGCTTTCTCGGGGCACTCCCGCTGCCTCCGCATTCCAGCGCCGCTCCATTCTAGGGCTTCACTTCTGTCATACTCGGGGATGACGGTCACCTACGGGTCCCAGCTGGAAAGACCGTCACTCGGAGGGTGTTGCCTTGCCCTGGGTGCACTCCCCCACACGCCATTATTATTATTCTGGAACAATCGAATTTTTTTTTCCACAAATTTCGTTCCGATATTTTAAAATTTCTTTTATTAATAGCATTGTCACATTCTTAACATAAATATTTCTCATTCTATACCCCATTTCCTTTGTTACAATTTTCGAGAAAAAACAATTATTATGAAAGCATTGCCTAACTTACGTCAGAGTAATGAAAACAGCATAAAATACCGGAGATATCGAGGATAGAGAACTCGATAGCTGCTGTAGTCGTGCTGTCCTCGACAGTGACGACAGCAGGAGGCTGCAAGTCATTCACACTCCACTGCGGAGCACATGAAGAAATTGTGTGCGTCTGATGAATCTTCTCAAAGCTGTGCCTACCTGTAGTTCATGTAACTACTATTTCCTGCCTTATAACTTCGTTTCTGGTAAACAGTTATTTCCATTGTTTATCCAGGATCCGCTATTAGTTTACTCGTCAGCTGCTCGCCTCTCACTTGTTAGGTATAGTCTATTCACGGTTTATTCACACTTTTTGAATCTACACTTCGAAAAATCACCTCATATACACTAAAGAGCCAAAAAAACTGGTACACCTGGCTAATATCGTGTAGGGCCGGCCCCCTTCCCCCCGAACACGCAGAAGTTCCGCAAGACGACGTGGCTAGGACTCGACTAATGTCTGAAGGTATGCAGGAGGCAATTCACACCATGAATCCTGCAGGGCAGTTCTCAAATCCAATCTGCGCCAATTTGAGAAAGGGTTACACGTCTGTCACGTTTAATGATTCTCGTCAGTCGTCGTTTGTACCGTTCTTTCACGATATTTTTCCGGCCGCAGATGTGATGATTTACCGGATTCCCGATATTCACGGTACACTCGTGAAATGGTCGTACGCGAATATCCAAATGTTATCGCTACCTCGGAGATGCTATGTTCTATCTCTCGTGCGCCGACTATAACACCACATTCAAACTCACTTAAATCTTGATAGCCTGCCATTGTAGCAGCAGTAACCGATCTAGCTGTCGACCGCATCGCGTTACTCTGATTGGTTCCATACCTCTGTCATTTGCATTCGCATGCCTATGCCATTTTTTTTGGCTCTTCAGTGTATGACATGTTTTGTGGTTTCCTAAATATGTTATGTATCACAAGCGTTTTATAGTTCTGTTAACATAAAAGTATCTTAATTGTNTGTCGACCGCATCGCGTTACTCTGATTGGTTCCATACCTCTGTCATTTGCATTCGCATGCCTATGCCATTTTTTTTTGGCTCTTCAGTGTATGACATGTTTTGTGGTTTCCTAAATATGTTATGTATCACAAGCGTTTTATAGTTCTGTTAACATAAAAGTATCTTAATTGTGGTTAAATTGAACTTTTACTCATATTTTATATAAACATGATACGTGTTCTGGCATTATACCTTATTATGTTCGACAGTGTTTGAAGTAATGCCACAGGGGAGCGATGTAGCATGTACTGACTGGCTTTATGGAATGTTTATAGAATCTCGGTTTTTTTTTTTCTCTGGGAATGGATGACTACCTTGCCAGCGCCTGCAGGATCAGTACAGTTCCTGTCTCACCTCATAGCGGCATACGTCCCCTAATAATGGCGTGATGGTCTGGAAAGCCATCGCGCATTATTGTTGTTCTCCACTGGTAACGATACGAGGGTCATTTAATACACGAGTAGCATATCTGAAAACATCCTGTGACTTCATCTGCTATTTTTCCTGGCTGAGTGTCATGGGACAATTTCCCAGCAACATAGCGCTCACCCTAACACACATCTATTTTTTCGGAATGTTTACGTTAAGTTTTAGCATTCTGTAACCTGCCTGGTCACCTTGTTTCGCTCATCAAACATTTGTGGGGCCAAATAGGACGCCCATTTTCTTCATATAGAATAGTTATTGATTTGGAGCATAAATTTCCACTGCGGTGGCTAAATCTCCTTCACAACAACGTACGGCATTTGTTTTGTTTCATGCCCATTCATATAGAAGCATTTAGTAAGGCATGAGGCTTTCCAACGATATGCTAAATAAAGTCGTCCTCCTTCTGTGCCGCAGTTGAGCTTTGTCGTGATGCATTGATACTGTAACCACTTCCTTCTTCTGTCTCAACCATTACACCAATAAAATTTCGTTTGAATTCACTGCTTCCTCCTGGGTGCGGAAATTTGTAAGCAATGAATTATAAAATCGCACGGTTTCCTTTAAGAGACCCGGACAGATACAGCTTTTGTTGTGAAACGTTTACGGCATCGCAGTACTGACTGCACCGACATTATTACTTCCTTATCCAAACTCCTATGCGTTTCTACAAGTGGAGACATGCGACATGTTCAGTATCTAGAAAACCTTTGTTATTACGCTTCGTTAGAAAACTTATTATCGTTAAGCGGTCTTCAGTCATACAATTGCCGTGTTATGCCTGTATACTGATAAGAGACAGTTTTGAAAGCTAAATCTAATACAATTTAAGAGAAAAAGTTTTGCTTGTTATTGTATCTTACCATGGGTTCAAACCCAGGACCTTAGTTAGTGAAATTTAGCGTTCTATCTTAGTACTACATTGCAGTAAGCCATGTGTAGACATTTTTTTACTCTGTTTCTTGAACACTAACTACTGCCAGATTATACACATAACTACTAAAAACCATTACTAAGGCCGGTTAAAAAAATTGCGAAGTATTAAAGGTTTAATAAGTATTTGGTGACACCAATTCGTTTTCTTTAATACTGACTAAATCGGGATTTCTAAAACAGATCAGACACTTCATCAAGAAGAATATTACTTCACATATAACGAGAATGAGTAAAGTCAAAATCTTAAATCTGCAATAAACATTTTGAACATTCTTCGAATGTCCACTGTGATGGTATGAGAAAGGGCCATAGTGTGATGCACAAAGGCAGGCGGCAGAACGAAACTGGCACGACACGAGGTAGCAGCAGAAGTGTCAAGGCGACGGCTTCACTGCCAACATGCGCACCAAAGACAAAGTGAAGTTTATTATTCTGTTATTTTTTAGAGGTATAGAATTTAAGTCCATCTACAGAACCGCAGCTGGCGGTGCACGAATGGCTGCACACACGTCGCCAAAATAATATTATTCGCGAAGTATATGTGCACTACCTAAGCACTGAAACACTTGCATTGCATGACAGGGGAGGTCTACGTGGGACGTAATGTAATTTTACACATTCTAAGTTGAGTAAATTGTACAACAAAATATTTTTTCAGGTTTTCATTTGACCCACCATCGTACGTGACAAACGTTCTGTTCCAACTCCGGAGTGAGCTTTGCAGCATGGGGGTCTCTTTAGGACAGGTAAAAAAAGAGGGAAGCAGTGCGCCAGGGAGAAAATCTAATTATATTCATGCAAAACAGCGGTGTCGCTTGTATTTGGGTTGCCGATCCCTCCCCGTCCCAATTCCGCCAACCCCCTAGGCTCGACTCCCCTGCCCCCCGGACAATTCCGAAATGAGATAAACTGCTCCCGGAGGTGCAGTACGCGAGCGTGTGATTCCGCACTGCTCCTCCGGATAAAAGCGGAGCAACACGCACGTGCTCGGTATCCAGGGCAACGCTCGCGCGGCTCCGGTGACGTAGGTACGTGCGACCCCTCCACGCAATGGGTTTGTGACGTCACCCGTTGACCACAGGTGGTGGAACGAAACTGGGGTCAGATGCGGCTTCAGGGCCGGGCGGCCGTAGAGTGAATATGGGGTAAAGCGATCACGCTGGCTGCCCTGCGTTCCGAAATAGGGCTGCTTTTCTGCAAATACGACTATAATCCATTAACGGTTACTTCCAACAACGCGACGCATTCTGCGCACTCAGTGTAACAGTATTTTGCATTCGAACGATTTATTACTGGGCATTACCAACACACCTATTTTTTCACTGTTAATTCGTATTAACTATAAATGAAATCTTATAATTTACAGATAAAATATAAGTAAACGTCTAATATAACCAAAAATAAGGTACTTTTACGTTAAGATAAGTATAGAAGCTTGTGACACATGTCATATTTAGTAAACATCAAGCGTGGAGTGATTTTTCAAAGGTCCGTTTCAAAAAGTGAACACTTATTTTGTGAACAAGTGCTTTGAGATGTTTGTACACACCCACTGGCAAATTTTTAATGCAATTAGATGAAATTCAAATTGGGAAAATTATTTGATACACATAAAAGGGAGTGTCTTCAAGCATATAAAAGAGATTGATTGTCTTTCGGAAATTAAGGTATAAAGAAACACGTTCGTCACTGTTGACCATGTGACTTTGACAGATGTGTTGGTTTGGGGTTAGGTCAATGTTGGGTACGGAGACAGCACAGTGGAAAACGAATGGCATTGCGCTGCTATCGGGAGAGCAGAAACTGCGTCCGACTAGCTAAACTGTAATGAAGTGGCACTTGTTGGGAGATTGATGGACAGTCACGTAGTGTAGATGTATGGCAATGGACATTTCTATGACATATTTGCATCTAATAATTGAATATTAAGTGACTGGGTTGTATGAAGACAGTTATTAGGACTTAAATTATAATTGAGATCAGCATAAAAATCGCGCGCACTTATGAAAACAAAGTAGTAGTAGTTTTAGTAGAACAGGTAGATCGTTATATATTTTGTAAATAAAAGTTGCGTGTCTTTCTACGCTATCGTAAATAAACTAGGAAACTCAATTAAGTTATTTTATTAGGACCTCCATCCATCAATAACCAGGATATGCCAGAGGCGATTTACAACGTTATGTATACATGTATATAAATATGTTCATATTTATCTAGTTCCTAAAACCTATTATCCAACAGTATTTATTTTTTAATATTATGACGTTACTAGCCCTAACTTTTTGTGGGCGTATACCAATACGCTCGCTTCATTCAATGTTAAATAATTTTACCGCAAGCTTTTCGTATAATATATTGGTAGCGCATTCTAGTATTTAACTAGCGATTAATTGACAGCTTGGTGAAGATAGCTTCTTATTGCGTGTGTTCCTGTTAGAAGTATTAATTTGGCATGTGAGTCCCACATTCCAAATTGATTTAGTTTGCCATAGCAGCTCCACAGTTTGGGTGTTATTAGTTAGTCTAATGAAAGGCAAGGTCAAGATTGAAATGAGCAGACATTACTAAATTTCACTTAACTGTGATATAGTGGCATGTTGTGTGCATTGTATTCAATGCACTACTAACAAGACTGCATTTCCGCTTTCTGCCGTCAGGCACCTTAAATTTTAATGCACATCAGTTCTTGATAAACACGGAAAAGGCATTCTACTACGCTGCTTTGAGTTATAATCAGTAATGACAATTTTGATTTCAAAACAGAACTAAATTATTGGAAAGAATGCATTCTGTGAACTTATGAAAATAAGATAATAGCTTAGAAATATTTAGGCCTACATGGTTCAATTGACAACATGGTGGCTTATCTGCAAATTTAACTATTCAATAACCAGCTTTAAAATTAAGCAAAATTGTGTTATCAAGAACACAGTAAATAATTACAGTGGTATTGAAACAAAAATAAGGTTTATAAGCTGCATTACATTATTTTCTGTCCGAAAAAGTAATGTAAACAAAACAAAAATACTAAACGCTTGAAAATCTGTGTAATTTCATTGCTGGCCCACTTTCTTATTGGTAGAGAAATTTAAGAGACCACATGATTGTTTGCGGATGTGTCTGCACTTGAGGGCATGGAATCTCGCAGTGCAAATGGAATCAATTTAAATATTTTGTTAAGAAATTTAAAATTGGCCAAAGGTTCTATATCGAATGCTAAACTATTGACTTATGGCCTTAGACCCACACAGTACATCAACTTGGGGACAGTGGAGAGAGATATTCGAGCGGCTCTTAACATCGTGGTCATGAGAGTTTCAAATCGTACATCATTAAAGTAGTATAATTGTGGATTTAAAATAACGTTTTACTAAGCACATTTATATGAAAAATATTAAAATTTTATTTACATAAGTACTGTGAAAATGTTTGTTTTCCTACAGTTTCTTAACCAAATAATACGCAAACTCTCTCCTTAAAACATATATAACATTTTGACGCTGAAATTATTTCAGTAAAAATTAGGTTATAAACTGCTTTACCAGCTGGATATTTTTATTAGAAAGAAACATCTTGGAAAATTAGCATTGTTTCGAGTTTCATTTACTTCTTACAATATTTTCTTCAAATAGTTTTAACGTATCCAATCATACTTCAAATTATGATTAAATACTTAATGATATCCACCCATTCCTTAATCAATTTATAAAAAAAATATATACACATATATAAAGTAACATATTTTAGAGATAGAAATTGTTACAAATCGTTAAATAATACTCGTGTTTAAGTTTAAATCTCGATTAAATTAGTTGCCAGGAACGTCCTATGATTTATCATGAGGCTGTAGGATAAGTACTACTGTACTCACAAGTCATTATAACTTGAAAACAAATATATGTCACTGTTGTTAACTAGGAATGCCTGTTACAATAATATTAGCATATAGTCTTTGAAGAAAGCAGTCTGATTAGTGATCAAAATATTTTTATTTTACTATATAGTCAGTCCTTAGCGGGTTCCGATCCATAAATGTTGAATACCGATGCATCAATGGCTGAGCCGTTAGCCTGACCGGGTTCAATGCCCGGCCGGGTCAATCCCAGATTTTCGCATGTGGGAATCGTGCCGGGCGATGCCGCTGGTTGGAGGGTTTTTTCGGGGATCTCCCATTTACCCCGCACTTTCATTCTGGCGTTGCTTCATTTTTCACCTTAATCACCCTCATTGGCTCTCAAGACCTGGCTGTTAAGAGCCGCCCAAATCTCGTCAATCACTCATTCACTTACTCACTGATTTTGAACCCGTAAAAGAACCTAATTTCTAGAAGCTTAAAATCGTATTTTCTTGCCGGCTGAAGTTCTGTATTGCATGATATCGGAGACGTTTACAGATATTAACAAGGCAGCTAAATTTATCAGTGTGAAAACAGAAACCTAGCACATGAAAATTATTTTCTGGAACGTACCCAAGGTTTATAAAACGCCAATTGAATGACACTAATTTTAATCTTAAACTGAATTTACAGTGTATTTATTTCCTTCAGGAACAATTTCGATATTCAAAAGATTTTTTTCAATCAAATCAGATGAATGGCTAAGTTTCAAAGTTTCATTGCAAATAAATTATCGGCAAACGAGAAAAACCACCAAGTGTAACTATCGACTTACAGCTTAGTCAGCGAGCAATTAGCCTTCCGAATACTAGTAAGGTATGTGCAATTTAAAATAATCTTACCTTGAAGGGTTCACCTCACCTTGTATGAACCAGTTCGCAAACCAGTTAGCGGTATTCAATAGTATTCGCAGACGAATTACAGGAGTTCGTAATGGTACAGAACGCAGAGCTCACATAAAATAGTAGTAAAAATAACATGGCCGAGAAACCGTTAGTTAACTATCTGAGATAACACATCTCACATCTAAACGGTGCATCTAATTCCCGAACCCTTATATAGAATTGTGTGAGTCTGTGGAAGTACTAAATCATAAGATCGAAGTTTTTTTTTTGCTCCCTTGTTTCTGTGCCACAAGCCAACAGAACAATTCCAGTCCCTTTATGAGAGTTCGGTAGAAAAAATAAGCGTGATAATTGTGCCATACTTACAGTGTTCAACATGCAGAAATTACACATGATGTCATTAAGAAAAAATATTTAAAAAATACGATATCATAGTGTTTAAATGACCTCACATTAAAATCACAATTTTAATTATACGCAATTATAAAACCATACGCTTGTATATAAAATAAACCAATTTACATCAAAATCGTGTGATGGGCTACCGCAATATATGTACGTAATAAATATCACAGGAAAAAGTTCAGCATTTTTTAACAATTGTTATATGTTAAGAAGTTTTATCTGCATATTTTTTATACAACTGTTGCTAAGTTCATCATAAAAGTAACCTCACAGTTACTTTTTACACACACACACACACACACACACACACACACACATATATATATATATATAATTTATCTGTTTCTATGTGGTCTCCAAATACAGTAAAACAGTTTTTCCGAAATGTGATTACGCAGAAAATATCAACTCTATTTTTCCATTTCATTGAAAGAAGGTTATATTCAATGTCTAGAAGTTTACTAGAGTTTGAAGTAAAATATATATTTTTTCCTGCAAAATCCTTTAGTGCACTGTTAAAATGTTATGTTGTTTAACGGAGTCTTTTACGAAAATTTACCATCAATAAACAGTGTCGGTAGTATCTAAGCATAGCACTAACCTCAGTGAAGAAAAAAAAATTTGGAAACTTCTCTATTAGCCACGAACGTTGCCGAAGATACGCAAAGTCATGTCATCGATACAAAAAAAAAAAAATTGGCTTCTATGACAATTAAGATATCCAAGCCACTTGGACATAAAAGTTAACACAGAAGTGATAAAATAAGCTGCTTGTAACAAACAACGGCATTTCAGAACCAGAAACAATACGCAAAAACTGAATATTAGTCTGTTAGAAAACTTATAAGTAACAATTTCTCGAATTACTCAGAATGATAATATCGTAGCTCCCAAGACAAGACGCGCATCTCTTGACTCTCTGTGTTCATGTTCAACGTTTTGCTGAGAACAGAAAAAATTCGTTTTGTTTACATTCGTGGTTTTTTTCCTAGAACAACTTCTTAAATGAAATAAACATACTTTTAAATCAAAGCTTCGAATAAACATTTATTTATATATTCCTCAAAAAATCGATGGAAAATCAGTACACTGACAGCAGTTTCCTTTTTTTTTAATTACGCACTTATTTTCTTACTTTTACGGCTTTAAATGAGACGACTGTACATTAAAGAAGAAATGCGTATAATTTCGCCAGTACCTCCCGATATTTCAAGGAACATTTTTTTTCTGTAAGGATGAATGTTCTAAAAAAAGATACGTATCGATCAGGAAGCTCCCACGCAGCCTCTTTTAACTACCGCGAGTCGTGCAAATTAGCACTCTCCGGCCTGGCAGCTGCGGGTGTGAAATATTTACGTTGGAGGGCGCAGGAGTGAGGGGGGGGCGTTGCGAGCAGGGTGGCAGGGTATAGCGACCCCCTAGAAGCTCCAGGCACGAAGTGGGATGCGAGGGACGGACTGCCAGTCAACCGTCTCTAGCGACGCCCGCATTGAATAATTCATACGCCGGTGAGCCGTGATCCGCAAGGTTTCCCCCCTCCACGAGCCCGCCCGACCGGAACTACGGCGTCGCATCGCTTCTTTCTCCGCTTCCGCAAGATTCAAGGTGCAGCTCTGTATCGGGAACACTGCCATGGGTTTTAAGAGAGTAGGTCTTCGTGATCGGGGATACGGAAGTAAAATGAGAGTTACGGCTTGGATCGGCGTATCTTGACGAGAACTTCCGTTTAGCATCGAAATCAGCGCGGCAGCACGTCGGAGTCGATATACTGCCTAGAAATCCCCCCCCCCCCNTTTTCCCAGGAGACATCGTACACGCTTACGATCGCATCGTAGTCGTATACCCTATTGAACGAGACCACGTTTATTTCAGTCTTACTGTTAGTCACGAAGGTTGATGCGTCGGAATGGATCACCCTACATCGCCGTTTCCGTCCTCATACCCCATGTGTAGGTCTGATTTTAAAGACGCGTTCACGTCCGAACGTATACTCCAACGACCTGATACCATTTTTTTTCCCCCCGTTTAGTTGTCGTGCGATACATCGGTCGCCACTGACAGCCGAGTAGCTTGTCACCTGGTGTCAACGTATATTTATTTATTTATGTTCCTCTTATAGGTCGTCACTTTGAGGTCGGCACACTTTTATTAGATTGCTAGAAAACAATTTTTGGTTAAATTACGGAAAAGTACTAGTAAGAATTATCAAATAATCTACGTAATATTACAAACTTTCCTTTTTCTTTAATAACGGACTTCCGTATTTCACAAAACTTTCCGTGAATTCACGTAATTTCTCCGTGTAAATTTGCTACTATGTGTTCGTATATTTCCAGTTTGTAAGGAAATGGTATAAAAAATTAATTAACTTTCGTTATGAAGATGCTTTTCGATGTACAAAAAAAAACCATTTTTAAATTGTACAAAATTATGCTTTCTTTTGTGGTGGGTTTTGAACACAAGTTTATAGTCTGCCGGCCGCAACCCTTGCACCTCTGCTACGATATACTTGCAACTACGTCTTAATAAAAGTTGTGTGCGTTAACATTATATTGAAATAAAATAAAATACGAAACTTTTTTCAGTTTCTAGCATTTGCAATGTTGTCAACTGTTGCAAGTGGCTCGTGCTACTTTTCGATGTTGGAAAGAATACGTTCAAGTGGCATGAATATCCAAACAGCCACAGAAAAGTTAATTTTTCTATAGTTACAGCGGAGAAGAACGCTTCGTGTAGCCTCGGCATTGTTCGTTCCCGGAGACCAAATTTATTGGAAATGTGGAGCATGTTTTCTTATAAGAATTGTATATTTTCGCAAAAATGTCCGTCATTGTGCGGAAATTTTTAGCAGCGTGTCGTTAAATGCAAGCTAAAAGCGAATTTCCTGTATCCACCACTGCAGATAATTCTCACTTACCGCCATCCTATTGGTCAACCACACTCTAGACTTTTATTATTGGCCGGCTACCAGCCAATATAGTGGGTATGGTTGGTATTATTTAAATTAAATATATTTTCGTATGTAACACTATATACAGCTATTCGTGTTCGTTTCGGCAATCACAGCAAAATTAGTTTTGTCTTTACTATAGACTGTTGTTGATGTTATGTTGCTCCCTAATTAAATCCTGATATAAACAACGATAAATTGTGCCCATATTCGTACCAGTCGTGTCTTTCATGGGCAGAGAAATAAGCACACAATTGTGGCCAAGCTGAACTCTGGCAAAGTTCTCAGTTTAACGAGAGGGAAGGCACATAACGAAGTGCGCGTGATTTCGCTTAGCATGTTTGTGGGAGATCACTTAAGAAAAAAAAGTCTCTGATTAAACCAGCGTGATCGAACCCACGACCTTTCACGATACGAGTTAAGGGGGATCAATGCGTTCCTTCTTGTGTTTAGGATTTTTCTCGCTCTGTCTTCTTCCAAACGTAGATTTTAAATGATTGGCATGACAGAGCACAGATAATGGTTTTCAAAATTTTCTGGACTCTGTTGCAGCTAAACTGTCTGCATTACTTTATAACATATAACAGCTGAGAAGAAAAACATGTATCAATTTATGATAACTGCAACAGAGATAGTAGCACTAAGGAAAACAATACCATATACATTTCATGACGGTTGCTAATCTATGCCCTACGCCCTATCGGCCCGCAAAATGCAAAACAAATTTTGCTACTGTCAGATTTCCGAGAAAAAAATCGCAAATCCAATCAGACAGGGATTAATTCATTTTAAGAATAATACTGCATGATCAAACACGACCAGGTTGTCACATCACCGGATTTTTTTTTTCCGAAACTAATTAATAAGTACTCAAAATTTCAGGAGCAATAAGCGTAACATGTTGCAAATGTTAAACAAACGTTTATTTCTATAAAATATATGTCATAGACGTGCCTTATTTACACTACTGCAAAGAAAATTAAATTTGAATAACTGGCTGAACATGTGCAGTTGTAGCAGTGTCCTGGGAATTTCAACGTCAGGTAACACTGGCATTTCAAACCACGCCAAAATGGACTTTCCCTGAGTTTGTAGGTCGCATGTGACCCTATAGAAGAGTGGAATCGAAATTCACATACCGTTAGTAGAAACCGTACCTAACCTTCTGGCAAGTTCTCAGTAGTTTACAGAATTTTATATTTTTTTATAGTTGTGTGTTTTCTAGCAACACGTTCACTACTATTGTAAATGACCCTACGACGTGACAGGTTCACAAACATTTATTTCGTGAATTCACAATTGTAAGTATTAGTACAATAAACTTTTAAACTTTTTCAGAACCGTTCGCAAATTCCGTTCCTCTCTTCTCTCTTCCCTCTTTCTTTCTTTCTCTCTCTGCCTGTTTCTCTATTTCTGTAATGACTTGTAACGAAACTTCAGAGGTTAAAAAGTATCAGTGAATGAGATTACACCGACTTACCATAAAGTAAATGCATTGGTCTGCGTTAAACTTTACCTCCGTCGTCTCAAAGCGGCAAAGCGAGGGACTTGACACAGATGCACCTCATTGGATAGCAAACTTTGCTGAAAGCCAAAGACGCGATACCTCCGAGTGACGTGTTGAAAGTGGCCCGTCCACATTTGTCGATCAGAAAGGAAATTTATTCAACATGTTCTCGTCAGTGTGTTACGATTGGCAGGTAATTCCAAATGAAACCAGGGTAAAAAGATATGCATGACTTGTGGCCTAAAATTATTACTAAGCTGCTCAGTTTGCCTACCTCCAAGGCGTTGCACGGCTCGCAAATGGAGATGTTTTAGAGTATTAAAACAAGGCGAACTTTTCTTGTACATTTGGACGTACTGATTAATTATCCGTCTTATAATTTCAGCAGATACTGAGACCTACATTATTTACTGCGACGTAAGAGCAGTAACCCCTATTTTGTTTTTGTTTCTGATTGGGAATGTTATTTACACTTAACAACCTTTTCAGTGGTTAATTATCTTGGTTTAGTTTGCTAATACATTTTGTAAATTAGCACATCAAATAGTCTTCGATATTATATACTTGCAATTTTTTTCCATTTTTGAGGGCGAATAATGCTCGTATTATTCACTTTAGTACATAAGTCGTACATATCATTCCTGCCTGATTTTTTATGTGTAATCATCTCCCAACCGTTGTAAAGCTCCTACAAGGAAACGCAGTTAAGTCAAATGGTGCAACTGATACAGGCAAACTGCGGATTTAAATCCCGAGTAATTCGTATCATCCTATGAATGAATTTAATTAAGCAGTGATGTACAGTCTTTAATTAAAATTTTGCTAGGAGGGCACACAGATATTTTAAGATATAATCCGTTGTCAGAATATTCCATGAACTGCAGAATATGGTGATATTTTGTGTTTAAAGCACTTACTGATATGTTGTTGTTCACGTAATGCGATCGCTGTAAACGAAATTTCAGTATGGAATTAGGCTATAAATCTTAGGATTAATGTAGCGTAAATTACTTAACACGTTCTCTAGCCGTTCATTTATTTTCTTGGGATTTAATTATGTGCCCCATATGGGCTACGTAATGAGATATACCGGTTACTTTACAAACTCCAATTATTGCCTTAACTATGAATAGCGCCTATCGTAGCAGCAAAACAACATGATGCTAGACATCGTAAACTTGCTTGTGTATATTTTTGAACTCTCAACTAGCAGAATGGTTTGTGGATAGCGTATACCAGGTACACAAAATGGAAATTGGTAACTTAGAAATAGGGTTGGAACAGATTAAGTTTTGGCTACTTTTCTGGTAGAGGAAATATTGCCTTGACCATACTGGCTGTAAGACGATATTTTTTATATTCACGTATGTGATAATCGGTATTATAAATATGTCAGTATCTTATATTTTGCTTGTAATTAAAATAAACTACGTTACCAACAAATTATTCTCACTTAACCAATTTTATTCTTGTTGTTCCCACAGTTATTTTTTAAGTTTTTTACGCTATATTTTTACACGCTGAAGAATAACTTCTGTCTGCTAAGAATATTATATTTGGCTTTGAATAAGTAACTAATTTAAATCATTTCCACATTTTATTTATGAATATTGAATATGCTACACGTACCAATATGTATAATAATTTGCGACGAACCCATTTTATAGGAAATTAAACACCTGAATAGTATTTCTATACTCTCCGATATTTTAATGTTGTTTAAGTGACTATATGTTCGTGCAGTAGATACCATTATCATAAGATATCGAACTCTTCCCAGATAAAATGGCAAAAAAGGGAGCTTTGTTAATTTTCAAAAGCAAATAAAATAAACAATGAGAATTTTAAATTAATGTCTTGTACAATTATAGAAATAGTAAGAAAGGTGTAAGTTTGGCAACAACTCATAGTAGCTCCCGATTTTACCAAAATTGAATTAAGAAATGTCTTGTGAATTCGTTTTTGGGGCCACCTATAGTTTCATTGCAAGCTTCACGATAGATTTCGAATTGAAAACAGTCATCAGTTTATTTTTAATTCTTTAGTTGCAGGCCCTCCAAGAGTCGGATTTCAAAGAAAATATTGCATGGTTTTCCCAGGACTTAAGGAAACATTTAAGTTTAAATCAAAATGAGAATTAAAATTCTTTAAGTTATAGTTGAGCTTATGTTACGAAAAAGTCAAATATATTAAAAATATTGGGCACTGGAGCGCCCTCGACTTACTCATGTTCTTTAATATGTTTGATATTTCGAAACTACTTTAAAAATAATATAAATGATTTTCCGCTTTTTTTACAAGCCCTTTTTTTAAATATATTCTACCTCGTATCTACTTTGTACTTCACATTTCAGCAATAAGACGTTTTCCATGAAAATATATGTACTTTTTTGTTCACGTGTTCGATGGCTCTCAGTTATTTCTACTTTGCGTAGCTCCTTTTTTTTCATTCGTATCCAACACTTATGAACACATCTTACAGTATGAATTGCGACATCAATTTCCGTAGTAGGTAAAGAGGTTCTACTTACCAGTACACATAAATATAATTTTTATAGTTTCCATTTTATAACTTTCTGCTGAATGCTATATTTGGGCTTATTTTAGTGAAGTCAGAAACTGTAACCAAAGGATATATTATTTACTGCGCCTACCAAGGAAATATCTAACTTGTCATGAGTGTTTCTCGCTGACTAGAAAATAATTTCCGTCCCAGTAAGCCAGTGAATAAGATTTATATTAACCCTCTCAGACCAACTTTAATTTACAGTTTCGGGTATTGCAAACACGAAATTATATTAAGCGTGTTGTACTTACTTCGGCACAACACTTGTATCGTTGTCACAGCCAATGAGCTTTAGGTTATATGTTCGGCTGCAGTTATATGAACCAATTATGACCTAGACCAGTAAGATGGTTTGTGAATCATTTACCCACAGGTAAGACCATTTGTCACTGAGCTTCGCACATTCTCGGCCCAGTGCAACCAGGCTGTGTCGGACTAAGATTTGGGAAACAGCTGGTAGCCAGGATTGTTTCCCGCCTCCTCGCCCCTGGTCGCAAAGGGCGTTAATCTACACCACACTGCAGACGTTCGATTCCATTCACACATTAAATACACTCATTCCACTATCATTCTCAGGCTTTCGGCCTCGTCCATTCCTGGAAAAACTTGCGTAGTTCCTTCCGACTTCCTAAATCGCATTCCGGGTCCGTCGCTGGGGTCGTTGTATCTGGGTGTTTCCTGGAACAAGACATATTGTATCCAGGAAGTGGTCAAGATCGGTGGGTTGTCGCATCCGGTGTTTTGGCAAGGTACCGCCCGAGGAGAAGGACTAGTACCTGACCACTGTATACCCCGTGAAGGGTTTACCGCAGTCAAAGTACAGCCTCCCGTATGTGCGAGCGGCATCCTTATAGATCTTGGACGGATCAAATTTTTCCCCCCTTCTCCAGAAGCACTCCTTGAGCAAGCTCAGAAGCGCCTCCGTGTTCGTAGGCAGACCCACCTGGGCGNACTTCCTAAATCGCATTCCGGGTCCGTCGCTGGGGTCGTTGTATCTAGGTGTTTCCTGGAACAAGACATATTGTATCCAGGAAGTGGTCAAGATCGGTGGGTTGTCGCATCCGGTGTTTTGGCAAGGTACCGCCCGAGGAGAAGGACTAGTACCTGACCACTGTATACCCCGTCAAGGGTTTACCGCAGTCAAAGTACAGCCTCCCGTATGTGCGAGCGGCATCCTTATAGATCTTGGACGGATCAAATT
>NQII01002374.1:328154-363721 GCA_002778355.1 Clitarchus hookeri
GGGGGGGGGGGTGCTCAGACCGCAACGAGAACAGGTCACAATGCGTGACACAGTTCATGCATCACAAGGACCATGTGGTCAGCCGATGATGTAGGAGGCGTGCAGGTCTCAGCAAGCTGTGGAGATGACACATGTGGTGAGAGAGGCATCAGGTATCAGGGAGGTGGGCCAAGCAGGTCGTGGCAGGCAGGCCTAGTCGAATCACATGCACTCTGCTTCCTTGTGAAAAATCATAACATCAAATAAATTTTAAGTCAAAAAATCACATTTATTCAGTATTTTATACAAACATGCGAAAAAAAATGTATACAGAGACATCCAATATTCATACACAGAAATACACATATGCGCATTATTTATTACTCATATGCTGGTTTGAAAATTACTCTTGTGTAACAGAAGAAATATCGTTCGTACTTGTCCACTTTATCTGCCTGGAATGGTACACTCTCACAGACATCCCTGTCGAACATACTGTCATGAACGAGTGATGCTTGATGACTGCTTTCAGTTCAGAGTAAAGTTGCTTAATATACTTCACAAGTCATTGGTGAGCACATCATCTTCCATGTTGTGCGGCCTCAGTTCATTATGGTGGTATGTTGATCTCCATCACAGTACTCGGTACATCTTTTAATGTTGTCACTGGCAGGTCTGCGTAGCTCATAGGTGATACTCTGATCAAACCATTTTTGGAGCAGCTGTTCTTCCTTTGCTTGAGAAATGAGCGAATTCGTAGATGTAGGTGTTGCACTCCCAGTGCACAGAAATAAAAAATTGTTGCTATCAAAGAAAGTTGTATTACAAATCCATGAAATACTATGTGAATTCTATTGTTTATAGTTAAAATTATGAGAAGTAATATTTATTTGAAAATGTGAGTATCTTACAAATGTTTCTAACTGCATACATTTCCACTACTATAGAAAATGGTACGAAATTTTAATATATAGTATTTATTAAACTGAAAACTATAAAATCATTTGTATGCCTGTGGAAAAGCATTTCACTAGAACGAACAAATGCCTACCACTTACACATATTTTAAAAAAATATGCACATTACATATTTAATACTGGCGATTAAAACAGCTGAAATTGTGTTATACTTGCAAATGAATAAAGTTTTTTTTTTAACAGTCATAATCTTTCTACTAACAAAATATACAGGCGAGCTTAAATAAAAATGTATTGTAAACATATATATTTCGAATGGCTTATTTTTAAGTATTCAATACTATGAACTCTGCTTAGAAGAATAAATTGTGTGCGAGTCAAGTCTTTTCCTGATCGAACATTACGAAAGTGTTGACAGTATGACGATTGCTGTAACCACAACAACACATTAGTGGGCAGCACTGTTGATATGATATTAATGGATGTGGCTTACCACAAACAACCCATTAAGTGTGAGTGATGCAGGTTAGCAGCCGTGAGTCATACTCTTTCGCGACAGGCCCTAATGGTATCTGGCGCGAGTTTGCATTCCTTCAACTTGATCGTTCTCAGTGGCTTTTCGTCGTTCATCGGCAGTACATCGTCTGAATAACCATCATGTCTACTCTGCAATCTGCTGCTATTAGGGTTTGCCTTACTGTTCACCAATTCATCGAGCTTAGGCTCTTTATAGTATAATCTTAATGTACCTTTTCATTATATTTAAGTGTACTTCTTAAATTATTTTAAAAACTTGTTATTTATGATAGACAATTAATTTTTCGGGTTATGTTCGTAATTTACATAAAATCTCTAATAAAAGGCTTTAAACAATTGTTTTTTTCTTTGAATAGTAACATATTCGGATTTTAGAAAAATTTCCGGTTGAATTTAATTCACACCTTATGTACCGTGACATAAAGGTCAAAATCTAATGATTTTTTTTATTTTGCCATTATCTTTAAAATTAAGTTTCTTGGGGGGGGGGTCGAGTAAGGAGGATTTATATTTCAACTGTTTTGCTCTACGATGCATAGTTTTCGAGATATTATCAAAATATGATTTATCAAAACTTTTCTTAAACTTAAACATTGCAGCTATGTATTTCATATTGTAGAGTAACTTTATTTAAATGTTTGGAGCCTCAGTAACCCCCGTCTCCTCAATTTCCTCCTATTCCTCATCCCTTTAGATACATATATAATTCATGCTATCTCAATGTAGGTTTATGTTACATGGACNTGTGGGGAAAATTTAAGGATGAGTGTGGTGGGGATATCATGTGTGAATTTGTTGGTTTGCATGCTAAACTATATGCCTATTAGTGCAATAATGACAAGGTTGCCAAGGCCACTCAGAAGAACAAAATCACATTTGAAGATTACTTGAATGCATTGAACAGACAGCATGCTGTGAGAGTAAATGTTCATAGCATTCGTTCATACCATCATGAACTATATTCTGAGTGCACCAATAAGTTAGCACTGACTTGGTTGAATGACAAGTGTCAGATTTGTGATGATGGGATTCGTACTCTTCCCTATGAATATGTTGATGAAGAATTATGAATATGAGATGCCATCAACAGATTTGGAGAAGGGCAGTGAATGTATGAAATTATTGCATGGAATTGTGTGATAAATAATCATAGATGTTTTAGCTGTTCTAGTTTTTCCCAGCAGCATACTATAACCTGTGCAAGAAGAATACACATTAAGTGTGTGTAGTCGATATTTCCTGGAGCCTTGTTTTAGTTTTATCTTATGTGACTACTGTTCCATTTGCACAATTTTTCTCATGTATGCTTGTACACAAGGATTTGCCATCTATGTTGGGCATCTGACCTGGGGTTTATAGCTATTTCCTGGGGGGGGTTCCTGAGTGGTGAATGTGAAATTATATTCATGTCAGATACATATGCACTGCAGTAACTGGTGGTAGTATCGTACTTCCTTTTCTTCTTAATTTTTGCGCTATATCCACCTTCTCTCTCTCTCTCTCTCTTCTCTCTATATATGCATCTATGCTCTTTTTCTGTGGTGTTTTCTATCTGCTTTGATTTTTTTAATTGGGAAGTTTTCTTTTTTCGGCCTTGTTAGCCACCAGTACACTATACTTCAAGCATCACTGGAGATTTTATAGTGTATATATATATATATATATATATATATATATATATTTAAATATATGTAAAACTGATATCTCATTGGTGTTTGCTGGTGTTGTATACTGCCCTCGGTCCCAAGTCCAGAGAGCCATGCATATGATCATGCCATGTGGATGGTAAAGTGTGGGGGTGAGGTGGCAGACATCGACTTCCTGGACATCTACCTCGAGACAGACACTGAAGAAAATGAATTATAATTATTATGGTATATAGTAAAACTATATTTCTTTAAATGCAATTAACATCGTTGTTTGTGAGACGTTATTTAATCAACACCGCTTCGTTTAGCGGTGAGTAGAAATTTCGACCATCATATAGTTTTTTTTTATTACTGAGTTCGTGTGTGTAAATACAGTTCCGCATTCGCGTTTTATTTGCATTTGCTTTATTCTTTGGAGTAGGAATCAGGCAAATGAAAAATATTTGTTTACATGCAGCAAATGATTGTATTGCAAGATATTTGATGCTAATAGTCTTATAAAGACTTCAAAATATTTTCTCCTCCTCATACATACCTTAAAAACATTTTTTGAATAAAATGAAATAAACTATATACAATCCGCCTAGCATGTTGTTCATCGACTCAAGCCAAGTTGGTAGTTAATAATAATACTTGTAATAAAATTAATTTTAAAGGAATTATAATCCGCCTAGCAAGTCGTTCATCGACTTAAGCCAAAATGGTGGTCGAACGGAGGTAAGATAGTGAATTAATAATTGTAATACAATTTTAATACAAGAAAAAATAATTTTTTTTTTCGAATGATGATGGAAGAGACATTGCTGGTGTTTTAATGTGTATAGCATATTTAAAACCCTACTCTCCAGACTGCTTTGATAACTGAGATGACGTCTGCATGACGACCCAGGAGTGGGTGGATCGAAACCACTCTCCTTCACAGGATTTTTTCAGCTCCGAAAATTAAATAACAGTTGCAGCGCTCCTGCGTATCGCTCGACGACTTAAACTCCAGAACCAATATGGCAATCGATTAATGGCGTCCGNCTCAGCAGCACTTTGTCAAAAAGGGTCCAATTGGCTCTCGCAGTTATAAATCTTGGGCGCTCTGGTCCGTTTCCCACACCTCCTTTCATCCGGATGGTGAACAGTATCATCTTGTGGTCACTATCTACCTCGTCAGAGACTCTCCAGTCCCCAATACTTCCGAGAGCATGCGCTGTAGCTACTGTCACGTCAAGATACGGTTCAGTATCGTGGGCATATTTAAAACCCTACTCTCCAGACTGCTTTGATAACTGAGATGACGTCTGCATGACGACCCAGGAGTGGGTGGATCGAAACCACTCTCCTTCACAGGATTTTTTCAGCTCCGAAAATTAAATTACAGTTGCAGCGCTCCTGCGTATCGCTCGACGACTTAAACTCCAGAACCAATATGGCAATCGATTAATCGCGTCCGCGCGCCCCTGGTGTGTCGTTCATCGACTTAGACGACATCAGAAAACGTCAACCAAGATGGCGGACGACAGATGCGCACTATAGCAGACAGGAAGGTAAGCTGCCTACATCAGACAACATCCGAAGTAATAGGGTGGGTGAGAGAGATGTGGGAGAGAGGAGACAAGAAGGAATGATATTGCATGAAAGATAAAATGGCAGAGCATGGAGTAGTAAGGTTGAATGACAGTGCATGAAGTGGAAAATTCTAGAAATTAATAGATAGCGACATCATCAGGGGGGTGATGTCATAGGGGTGGTGACATCATATGGGTGGTAACATCATCCAATATGGCTGCGGTGACGTTATCCAAGATGGCCGCCGTGACACAATCCTTAATTGCTGCTTGTCCCTGTGTCCCCCGCACACCACATTTGTGCTCGACGAAACAAATCCATCTACTTGTGTGATATATATTATATATGCTACACAATATATATCGAGGAGTTATTTTATTAAGTATATCGGAAACGTAATATTACCACATAATGTAAGGGTAAATAATGCATTGGCCAAAATAAAAAGGGAGCAGTAGATGATGTTATAGTTTGTTGTATTATATGGTATTTTATCATATACTATATTATATTTGTAAATTAAAGTGCAGGCTGTGTTTAACATATAGGTGCGCATCTATACAATTGATCTCGCTTTCTTTATTCAGCGGAATCGTACAATATTATTCCAGGCAAGAACAGTCTTAATACCTGGCTCATGTCTCTTGAGCATACCTACTGTCGTGACAAGAACTCCTCGCTGGTCCAAACACTCTTCAAATGTGGTTTTCTCATTGTCACTTTGTAATATTATCTCGCGAGTAAACATCACTTCACATCAGGATTTGAAGCCACCAACAAACTCGATTTCTTGCCTGGCTCACCCACAAGACTAGGTGTAACACAGAACTAGTTATGTGGCAAAACTCTTGCTTAAAGGTTTCTGCGTTGTGTTATTTTAATATTTTTGCGCATCTTATCCGACTATACTGACTTACCGGAGCTGGAAATATCCTCCAGGCAATACAAAATCCATCTCACTCTCCCAGCTTACCAGATTGTGTAAGCATCACTGAGAATTATTATTAATAAGAGAATAACTTTGACTTGTCAATAAAAAACTTATAAAACAAAGTAATTATAAAAAATGTTATATTTTATTTAGGTCACAATTTATTCGATAGGGTATACATATATAATGATGCATAGACTTCTGTCTTAAATGTCTATGAAAAATAATTAGAGAAAAGAAGAAAAGTCGGTTCATTCGGCCATAATAGAATCCACGTCCTTCAATTCGTGTCAGTAAACCTACCATGTGAATAAAGGATCTTGGTAATCAAGTACATATTTTCTGCTTTCGCAGCGGGTTTTGACCAGATCGTCTCCTCCTGTGCCTGAGCCCAGTGGGTTTTACAGGAGACAACTTTTTGAGCGATATATATTATAGAAGAGTGCACCTCAGGTCTTTCTTACATTCTGGCTGTTCTTAGGGCCACACAGGCTGTTTATTCTGTCACATCAGTCCTTCGATGTGTGTGCACTCTTCACCAGTCTTAATTCCAAGCTTTGTGAGCTTGGTCAGAGCTCTAATTGACAGCAGTTGAGTGCTGCCAATAGAAAGGGTAATCAAGCACAGTAGGTAATATCATTATATGGTGAGAACTCTGTTGCCGTTACGTGAGCAGAATATCAGTCGTGGTTATCGTCGTCACCTTCGCCCGCCTGTGCGCTGAACGTTGGGGATGCACGACACGCTTCCAGCTTAAACTTCACGCAATGAATTATGGCATTACTGCTTCGCAGATATTCATTAGCTTCTCCCTACGTGACGTAAGCGTTGCTGTACGTGGGCGAGATGGATGGAGCGGCCTCGAAGAGGGTTAGGTGTTTAAAGTGAGGGTTCTTGTACTTGCGGGGGATATGGCTCGTAAACTTTACGGGAGGAAAGCTCCTAACTAGATAATTACAGAGGCAGCGATGAGAGTGGTGCGAGTTTATCTTCTCCAAAGCTCGTTTAATCTCCATGGCAATGTTCGGTTTTGAAATAGACGTGCGTCGTGTCACTCCTTTCAGGAATTAGCGTATTTTTGGTAATAGTTTGGTGTGAGTTATTAAAATTAACCAGTTAAATTTTTTTTAAATCAAATTTTTGATTTGTAAATTAATAAATAGATACAAGGAAATGAAAAAGTTTCCTTGAAAATTGAATTATAAAGCCGTTATTTTCATGTGGCACTACTATAAAGCAGCTCCTAAGATGCTCAAATACTCTGCACTGTGGAAGAATCAGAAATCGAGGACTGTCCGTTCAATAACTAAGACGTCTCAGCCGTTGCGCAAGTGCATAGTAAGTAACCTGTATTTTCCAGTACTGACGCCATGTTTTAAATCAAGCGGCCTATGCTATAGCCACCTACAATGCTGCAGATACGGGACTCCATTAAGCAGTGATGGAGAACGAGAATAAATTTAACTTTTAACCTAACTAATACTAATGTCGCGGATGTTGTAGGGGATCACTTTAAATTAAATATTACTTCGGACATAAGCAATTTCAGAGCTAGCTCGGAAAAGAAAATACAGAGGGGTGACATTAAAAACATACACGAGAACAAGTCAAGACTAAATATTATCAACAGATATTCAAAACATAAAATGTACAAATTACTCCTCAAGGAATTCAGTTAAGATTTCTACCAAAAGAAACTAAACAAAACAAGGCTATTAAAAAACGAACGAGCAAGAAAGACGACGGACGCAGAAAACTCTGGACGACCCAACGACGACAACACTGACGAACTTTGATACTAAGACCAGTATGTAGGCTCAAAACCTGATGACATACTCAGTTTTCTTGGCGAACCAGTAGCTAAGTTTCGGGAACTGTAATATGTTCTCGTCTTCAGGCAAACTGAATGAAGACTGGCCAATGTTCGAATAGAGGGTGAGACCAGGCAACTGAAGGGGCCGATAACTCGATCAACCCAATCTCGTATTGTCGAATAAATGATGGAAATATCACCGTGTATATTTAGAATTCGCCTGTTCTCCGAGCGCAGCCAATGACGGTTGAGTAATTCCCTGGTTGGTCACGCACCTAAGAGTAAATGTTGAAGGCAATTATTTTAATGTGTTTGCTGCTTTGATCTTGCCGACGGCCATTCCACCCTGATAACCTCGTGGACCTCAGATCACTGTGGTTCAACAGGGTATCACGGGAATAGCACTTGGATGGGCGACCGTCGAGGAACGCCCCGTAGTCAAGTGCGCACATCAAACGAAAGGTAGATTCACAAGGGTCGTCACAATGGTAGACATGGAGGTGGGGTTTTGTCGACCAGGTACTCCATCCAACCTGTCCTAGATTGGGATACCAAGCACAAACCACCCGTTTTTTTTTCTTTCGCTGTTACGCTTTTGTTTTAGGGGAGAGTCGGGGAGGGTCAGTGTTAGTTTCAAACAATCCCGCGCCCATAGGTTAACAAATAACACGCCACAACGACCACAGCGCCATTTAGCCGTATAATCGAATCAACCCGGACGCGACCGCCGAGTGAACAACACGTTACAATCGTTAATTTGCCTGTGCCTATATTGTAATGTGCACCGTTTACATTTTGAACTCAGTTATTGTTTATAAAATGTAAGTACTTCACCATGATTTAAATATTATCCTTTAAGATAGGTTAATAATTTAGGTTATCTTTATTGACAGTGTTGATATTAAATAAAAACATAGAATGTGGCGGTCGGGAACCACCGGACACCATGTTTTTGGGTAACCCCGGACATTTTTGGATGGAGAAAAGTTTAGTTATTTTAATGTAATGTTAAAGCAAGTGTGTTAAATTTTGTGGTCTTTTGCAGAATCTCTTCAAAATTGCCAAAATTCAAGGGAAGAATTACACACACAGGAAATTGGGATGAAAATAAAATGAATCAGGCTATGCTATCTGTCCAGGAAAAAACGACATATGTGAGAAAAGCAGCTGAGAGATATAAGATGCCTAGAGCAAATGAATTGCTCAAACATTTCAGCCCTTTTCCTGATGCTTCTAAGAAACGTCTTGCATTGCGTTCCCGAAAAACGCAAAAGAGTGAGATTCTGACATCTTCGCCGTTCAAAAACGCGCTGGCAGAGAAAAAGGCTGCAACCAATAAAAACAAGGCGGCAGTTAATAAAATGAAAACAAAGAAGAAAATTCAAAGTTTGGTTCAGCAACAAAGAGACCAGGATACAGAATGCATTATTTGCGGAGAAACGTTCCAAGAAGACTGGATCCAGTGTCATAAATGCGAAGACTGGGCGCACGAAGCGTCTGTGGTCATTGACCTTTCGGAGGAACACTACTTTTGTGATGTATGTAAGGCCAACAAAACGGTTTGGTCATCATTAAATGTATGTCCGGGGCTACCCTCCAAAAATGTATCCACTGAAAATTGAAGCCTGATTTCAAGACTTGATATAAGCTAAGATAATGAACCTATCAGATTGTTACTTAATTATAATTGTGAGAGATATGTTGCATTTCCATTCTAGAATAAAAATAAAGATTTAATTCTGTTAATTTTCAAAATGTCATGAGTTTTATTTATGTGGCCGGGGCTACCCGCCTCTCCCCTATAATTAAATTTTGTTTCTCTTCGATTAATGGTATCTTTGTAGAAAAAAAACGCCCAGAAAGAGTATCCACCAATTGCCCAGAATGAATTACCCACAAGATGCAGAAGATGGTATGCAAATGTGTAAGTTTGCCTGAGATTGGCCGCATTTAACTGTCATCAGAGGACACGAATGCCACTATAAGGCTGGTAACGTGAACTGTCGTAGGACAAAGCGCCCTACTGGAGACAGTATGAACGTTCGTCGTATTGCCCGCCACCTGTACCGTTGCGATCGAACTGTGCAGTGGAGCTGGATAACAGCGGGAACGAGGCAATATCCCACACCATAAGCGCCAGGAAAGCTCTGGGCGACCCAGAATGACCATCAGAAGAGAGGAACTTTCCTACGCGTCCGAGAGGCGCGAACTCAGCCAGGAGCATCACTAGTTACCTCTGTTTCTACCTGCGCCATCGCGACGATACTTACAGAGAAAGACATATTCTCGACGTGCCTTACGCCATCTTCCTTGGATACCCCGACAATGGTTGCTGCGTTTGCAGTTTTGTCGTTGTGGGGTAGCATGGACTGCTGAGAAATGGCAATGCAACGGTTCTTAGTCAAGGGTCGAGGTTTTGTCTGCACGCGGTTGACAACCGTACTCGAACACTATGAGGCACTGAAAGACGCACAGATCCATAAATCATTGTTGAACGACCCACCGCTACAGCTGATGGCGTCATGGAGTGGGGAGCAATCTCCTGTGATTCTCAGTATTTCATGTCTCTGACGGAGCACTGATATGTCCAGGAAATTCTGCGGCCTAAAGTGCTTCCCTTCGTTACGCAATTATCTAAAATGTGTTACGTTAAAATCTTGTATGGAGCCATCCGAGAAGACAGCTTAAACCATCAACGTGGAGCGGCTGTTGCAACAAGTATGGGACGAGCTTCCAATGGACAGCCTTATGTGCCTCTAAGATTCAATATCGGATCACATCGCCGCTTGTTTCAACGTTATGACGGGTGTAACACAGTCCTAAATATGTTTCTATGTCTACAATTTGACCCAAATAAACAGTTAATTTGTCTTGAAGTTGTTATCAGGTATTTTTATATCCGTCCATTTTCCTGTACCAAGTTTCATCCCATTTCGACTTTTCTTTCTATGTGCATCTATTTTTATAGCAATGAGTGTATAAATGATACCTTCCTACCTTCCTTCTAGATCGTAGTATTTTGGAAATTTAAGGAAGATACTATCTGCTACGGGCTCAGATTTGGTGTTTGGAGGAGAAGTGATGCTGAGGCTCATAAGGTATCATTTACCGCTACTACAATGATATTTTACGTTAGAAACTCATTAATTTTCGTGCTACGCCATGCACATCACCTATCGGTAGATATAGTAAAGCAGTGAGCTCTTGGATTTAATCTTCATCCGGGAATGAGTTGCGCCCAGCTGCGTCCGGTAACATATATTTATTTTCCATCGGACGATTGCTATAAAAGCAAGTTTTATAATAAATTCCGGCTAATATAAGTCCCTTCTTTGCAGTGGCAGACTACACGTACTTGAACTCTTTGCATTCGTTCGTTTCTAATTTTCGTAACTAACCTTTTTAATACGTCCACCATTGGTTGTGTGTGTATATATATATATATATATAATTGTTTTATAATTTATTTTTTTTACCACTCTCTACGTGTAAGGTACGTCTCCGTCCCGAGTTTCCTACGCGAAACGTTTTTACTTGCGAATTCCATCGAGATGATTACATTGATGGCAAGGCGGATCGTCGTTGCGAAATAGCTGCGCTCGGTCGTTCCTTTCCAATTCACGGCGTCCGGCGAACTTTTCATTTGAATTAAGTGTAGCTTCCTCCCACCCTTTTACTCTGCATTTCCACTGCCCCAATTCTCTACCCAAGTTTCACGTCACTCGATGCGCTCTCAAAGGCTTCCAGGGACGACATGTCTTTTTCCCTCGGGCGTTCGGGGAAGTTGGGATCGTCAAGATTGGCTTGCTGGAGCCTCGCTTCATTATCTCAGTAGAGTGTTCGATAATAGCGTAGCTCTTCGTGGCTGTAAATTACAGCAATAACAGGAGCATTTATGACGGTAGCTCATACTTTTGTAGAGTGACTTAGTATTAATATATTTTTTCTTTTAAATAATATTGGTGTGCAGGTATTCATCGCTTCTACTACAGAACCTCGAAACTTACCACATTTAAACACTTTCGAGGTACAGGAACTCAGCTACTACAGAAATTTATTTATGCGAATCATTGCTTTCGATCGAACTTTCTCAATCAAATTTTTTCACTCCAGTTTCCAATGTTCTTATAACAGAAAATATTATTTTGGAGGCAACGCTAAACTACTAGAGTTTCATATTTCTAGTTGAACAAACGCATATACTGAGTTACATTAAGGCGGTATCATGATATGCCCATACGTCACAATAGCATCTCTGCATACCTCCTTTATTTTTCTTAGCCTTTTTGGCCTCTTCCAGTTTACAACATAAAGTTAACTTCGAGTAAGAGTATTGTTCCCTCTTGGCTATTAAGGTTTTTTTTCTTCTTGAAAAGCCTAAATTAATAAATAATTTTTTCTTTAAAATTTTAGTTTATTTTGTTTTGCCAGCAAATTTTACTTTATTTGATGTACTAATTAATTCGAGTTTTGAACAACTGATCCTACATATATCTGCCACTACTGAAAAAAAAAAAAAAAAAAAAAAAAAAAAAAAAAAAAAAAAAAAAACCATTAAGTTTAAATACAAATACGTATTTTTGAGAATAAACTCGTTTTAACATAATCTTTTTCAAACAATCATGCATTTAATATCATGCCTAGAGTTAGGGATCTAGGATGCCACAATGAAATTTTTTATTTACGTTATGGCTTTAAGAAGTCCTTGTTAATTTTACAGACCTCATTATAGTAAGAGAATTTTGCTGGTTCTATTGTACTAGGTTTGTAATTGGGAGTGAGGGAATAAAAATGAATACATTTGCTCGTGCTTTATCTTTCTATTTGAATAACGGCCATAGCATAGCGAGATTTGGTAAGCGCCTGTGGACAGAAATGACCGTGGCTATTACGCATGTGTGTGAAAACGACCTTGCTATCCCAGATCGAGCGGGGCGCCGCAGTTTCAAACCCCTGGATTCGCATTCTCTGGAGCTACGGGTTTGATTCCCGGTCCAGCCAACCTTATTTCGATATTCCGTGGCTTTCCGAGATCATTCCAGGCGAATGCTGGGATGGTTCCCTACTACAGGCCATGGTAAAGTTTTGTTCCACTCAGGTTAGGAACAAAGCGTGATTTCTTATGGAAGAGTTTGACATAGGGAAAATTTCCGCCGCTAGGTGCGCAGTGTTCCAAACGGTAACATTTAATTGAAAATTTTAAGCTACGTGAATAATAGAAGAGAAAGATTTTACTTAGTTACAAAGTTATTTTCTATATTTTTTACGGTTTTTTTTTAAATAGAAAATAGAGAAAATCTGGTACACATGCAACACTAGCGCTTACATAGTGGCGAAAATCTTGCGTTGCCACACATTTAACATTTATTTTCCCAGCCTGAGTAGAAGGTTTTACTAATACTGCAAGTGAGAAGCATGATCGCGGCCTACAATGTAACTGTGTGTGTGGCATCTTAAAGTGGAAGCTTCATTAACAGCGATCACCAGGAAGTATGAACATTTATCATTATATCTGTNTATATATATATATATATATAATTGTTTTATAATTTATTTTTTTTACCACTCTCTACGTGTAAGGTACGTCTCCGTCCCGAGTTTCCTACGCGAAACGTTTTTACTTGCGAATTCCATCGAGATGATTACATTGATGGCAAGGCGGATCGTCGTTGCGAAATAGCTGCGCTCGGTCGTTCCTTTCCAATTCACGGCGTCCGGCGAACTTTTCATTTGAATTAAGTGTAGCTTCCTCCCACCCTTTTACTCTGCATTTCCACTGCCCCAATTCTCTACCCAAGTTTCACGTCACTCGATGCGCTCTCAAAGGCTTCCAGGGACGACATGTCTTTTTCCCTCGGGCGTTCGGGGAAGTTGGGATCGTCAAGATTGGCTTGCTGGAGCCTCGCTTCATTATCTCAGTAGAGTGTTCGATAATAGTNTCGGGGAAGTTGGGATCGTCAAGATTGGCTTGCTGGAGTCTCGCTTCATTATCTCAGTAGAGTGTTCGATAATAGTGTAGCTCTTCGTGGCTGTAAATTACAGCAATAACAGGAGCATTTATGACGGTAGCTCATATTTTTGTAGAGTGACTTAGTATTAATATATTTTTTCTTTTAAATAATATTGGTGTGCAGGTATTCGTCGCTTCTACAACAGAACCTCGAAACTTACCACATTTAAGCACTTTCAAGGTACAGGAACTCAGCTACTACAGAAATTTATTAATACGAATCATTGCTTTCGATCGAACTTTCTCAATCAAATTTTTTCACTCCAGTTTTCAATGTTCTTATAACAGAAAATATTATTTTGGAGGCAACGCTAAACTACTAGAGTTTCATATTTCTAGTTGAACAAACGCATATACTGAGTTACATTAAGCCGGTATCATGATATTCCTATAAGTCACAATAGCATCTCTGCGCACCTCCTTTATTTTTCTTAGACTTTTTGACCTCTTCCAGTTTACAACATAAAGTTAACTTCGAGTAAGAGTATTGTTCCCTCTTTGCTATTAAGATTTTTTTTCTTCTTGAAAACCTAAATTAATAAATCATTTTTCTTTAAAATTTTAGTTTATTTTGTTTTGCCGGCAAATTTTACTTTATTTGATGTACTTATTAATTCGAGTTTTGAACAACGGATCCTACATATCTCTGCTACTACTTGATTGAAAAAATATATATATAATAATTAAGTTTAAATACAAATACGTATTTTTGAGAATAGACTCGTTTTAACATAATCTTTTTCAAACAATCGTGCATTTAATATCATGCCTAGGGTTAGGGATCTAGGATGCCACAATGAAATTTTTTATTTACGTTATGGCTTCAAGAAGTCTTTGTTAATTTGACAGTCCTCTTTACAGTAAGATAATTTTGCTGGTTCTGCTGTACTAGGTTTGGAATTGGGAGTGAGGGAATAAACACGAATACATTTGCTCGTGCTTTATCTTTCTATTTGAATAACGGCCATAGCATAGCGACATTTGGTAAGCGCCTGTGGACAAAAGTGACCGTGGCTATAACGCATGTGTGTGAAAACGACCTTGCTATCCCAGATCGAGCGGGGCGCCGCAGTTTTAAACCCCTGGATTCGCATTCTCTGGAGCTACGGGTTTTATTCCCGGTCCAGCCAACCTTATTTCGATATTCCGTGGCTTTCCGAGATCATTCCAGGCGAATGCTGGGATGGTTCCTTACTACAGACCATGGTAAAGTTTTGTTCTACTCAGGTTAGGAACAAAGAGTGATTTCTTATGGAAGAGTTTGACATAGGGAAAATTTCCGCCGCGAGGTGCGCAGTGTTCCAAACGGTAACATTTAATTGAAAATTTCAAGCTACGTGAATAATAGAAGAGAAATATTTTACTCAGTTACAAAGTTTTTTAATATATTTTTTATGATTATTAAAATTCTCTTTTTTTTAAATAGAAAATAGAGAAAATCTGGTACACATGCAACACTAGCGCTTACATAGTGGCGAAAATTTTGCGTTGCCACACATTTAACATTTATTATCCCAGCCTGAGTAGAAGGTTTTACTAATACTGCAAGTGAGAAGCATGATCGCGGCCTGCAATGTAACTGTGTGTGGCATCTTAAAGTGGAAGCTTCATTAACAGCGATCACCAGGAAGTATGAACATTTATCATTATATCTGTNTGTGTGTGGCATCTTAAAGTGGAAGCTTCATTAACAGCGATCACCAGGAAGTATGAACATTTATCATTATATCTGTGTAAATTCAAAACATTTGAAAGAAACAGTAAACCAGCATAAATTTTAGGGGTGAAGCAAATACACTTGACTGTAAATTAGTACAAATAATTTAGTACATAATAATTGCATTACCAATGAAAGTAATAATATGAATTCTACTACCGATTCTATTTGAGCTCTTTTGAAAATTTCTTTACTGCCATATCAATATATATTAATTTATAACACGGCAGTTAACTCAAAGGAAATTCTCATGAACATGAAATCAACAGATGATCGGTGCAGTATTGGTAATGTTATCACATATTCATAAATATCTTCCTTGGATAGTATCTTCTCCTTCTATAATGTCTTCGTGGCATCTTGAAACACTGTTACTGTTTATGATACTGTTCCTTGGTGAATCACTGTTCTTGGTTGAATCAATGCCTGTGAGGTTATGTCACTCTAAAATGAAAACTGCTGAACCGATTTCGATAAAACAAAATTCATTATAACTTATGCATTATATACATGCTGCGCATGACCTAATACATGAACTTCTCCACGAGTCCTAAATAATTTAAGAAACAACCATCTTTCATCACCTAATTCAAATTTCACTTTTTTACATGAATGCATAACAGGAGCTTGAGCAATATAAATAACAGCAGTCTGACTTATAATACTTTCAAGATATGCAAAAGTCTTCCAACAAATAACATCACCAACATCAACTTGATTAATATAACCTATTGAAGGCGCCGGACCATTACGAGCACGATGGAAAAAGCACATTTCCAACAATCCACTGCCAGGATTACTTGTCATACTCTGAAAACCAAATCTATTTAATAAAGAAATCAAAACATAATTTTCGTTACATTGCATTACTTGCTTAGCATAAACATAATCTGCTTTCGACACGTCCTGGTAGTGGATTTTTGGAAATGTTTTTTTTCCGTCGTGCTCATAACAGTCCGGCGCCTTCAATAGGTTATATTAATCAAGTTGATGTTCGTGATGTTATTTGTTGGAAGACTTTTGCAGTTCATGAAAGCGTTATACATCAGACNATATTAATCAAGTTGATGTTCGTGATGTTATTTGTTGGAAGACTTTTGCAGTTCATGAAAGCGTTATACATCAGACTGCTGTACATGTCCAAGTAGCTGGTAATTATGATCACAGAAAAAAGTAGTCTGCGCGGAGCGAAGGTGTTGAATACTTGATTTTCTTTTTCTGAGCACCTGCCCAGCATTATTATCTTACAGTTGGGCGATGGTTCTTTCAAAACTATGCGGTGAAACAGTGNTTTTCTGAGCACCTGCCCAGCATTATTATCTTACAGTTGGGCGATGGTTCTTTCAAAACTATGCGGTGAAACAGTGACATGACATTTGTTTACAATTCTTTTCACAAAAATTTACAACGCAGGAGTGTTGTGTTGGTAAGACCATTCGCCTTCCACTACGACGAACCGTGTTCAGTTCCCGGTGCAGTCGGTCCTGTATCTTTGCGTGTGGAAAACGTGAGGGGTGTTGAGTGGGGGTTAATGTATATTTGCATCGTAATTAAGGATGTAGGAAATAAACTGATAGACTCTTATTGTCATGGTGGTGCAATCGCTATAGTAACTTTAAAACATTAAGAGCTTCCCTATAAGAGAGCCTGGGAGAAATTTTAAAACGGTTTTATGAGTAGAGAATTTAACTGTTTATATTCTCACGAAGTTGAGGAAAATATATTTCCTCGTAAATAATGCTTCATGCGATTATTTTTAACAATGGGGTCATGCCGCAGTGAGTTGCAAGGTGCGACGAAGTGATGGAATTCGAATTGATGAAACACGGAATCTGACAACACTACGAGATAACGAATTTCTGCGGCGAAGGCACCAGCGAAGCGGCCAGTCCGTTCTTCCACAGGTCGTGACTGCAGTTGGTCGTGGGATGCGATGGCTTCGAGTGTTTGTGTTCAGCGAGACGTTCAGAAATTCGGGAGAGTTTGTTGACATCATCACGTTCTCTTTGTTAAATTTTTTTAATTGATTACAAGCTGATAAGGACTGCAGCTCTCGATTTTTTGGTGCTCCTTTTGTGATAAAATCCCAGCGTTAGTACATTCCCTTTAAGTTTTCTCGGAAACGGAGAGGGTGCTTTTTGTACACGAGTGTATCGTCATTAATAATCTGTCTTGAAAATTCACTAAATGCTCAGGGGTACAACATTTAATGCGATGTGATCATTGCAACCCCTACGTATTTTGTTACTTATGGGGGATATCATTTGTACCTATAAAGGTTTCGGAGGTTGCTTATCTCATCTCAGTGTTTCTGGTAATTTAAATTACAAGCTTATTTTCCCTTTTTCCGGGAAACTTTAATTGATAAGTCATACGTAACTTGTCTCACTCATTTTCCATAAGGAATCGCCTCCCAAATATTGTTACATATTTAAAAAAACATTACATATTAAATTATATATATAACTTTGTATGGTTCTTGTCTCAATTTTCATTGTTGTCCCCTTTGGATTTAATTCTTCGAAAATTTTTGTTCCATTACATGTTACATTTGTTGGCATTATTACGTTACACAACTTTCGGTGGAACTTTTTTTCCGGTGTTTGTGTATGTATTGCATTTTTTTTTTTTTTTTTTTTGCTTGTTTCCTGTTGCTTTTCTCGTAACCAGCTTCAATAGTGGAGAAATTCCAACGATTTTCTGAGTCTAAATTAAGAAATATGAATGCCGACTCGCGGGAACAGTCAGGTGTGGTTTAATAGTTGTTGCTGTTGAAACTGCCAATCATCTTTGATAACACATGGCATGGTTGACCAAAATGCATCAAACCGCAAGAAGCATATTTCGTTCTTGTGCTCTCTAAAATACACTGCTACCTACTTAATTTGACTCTTTTTTTCATTATTAATGTTTAATAATTTGTGTTTATAGTTCAAGTAGATCAGTGTTTGTCGTAAAATAGAGTTCCTTACATTTAATAAATTTATAATTCTCATTTTACATTGTCCTGAAAACATTTTATCGTATATTTGAAAATTCTAACATACTCTGTGCGCTCTGAAACGGTAGCGTTAATCAAAACTTTAACGCATACTTTTTAATTATTTATTGTTAGTAAAACTCCTATCTAATTTATTTTCCAGATGATTTTTCTAGTGCCGCTATAAAAATGCACCTTATACCCAAGCTAATACTGTTTTATAATTTATTGTACAGTAGTTACAAAATGTATTCCTGTTCTAATAGTACTCAAGTATCTCCTGTTGTTTTTAAGGCGCCCGTCTACCTGGCGCTTGAACTGCGTTGCAGAGTGTTCCAAATACACCAAATACACGTTTTTCAACGAAACTATTAAGCGTGCGTCCAACGTGCTGATCTACGAAAAGAACACACACTTCAGACGAGAGCTGTTAAGTACTTTCAAAATATCACGTAAGTTAGAAACATCAATTCAGAGTACTCCAAAATCGCTATAAAAAACGGCCTTTCCAAGGCGCTGTAGCTCAAAATGCACGCATCAGATACATACAAAACTATTATAGGGGCCTGCACTGAACCTTCATAAAGACTTCCCGCTAATAAAATAATATGGTAACCGCTGAAAGTCCCATAGGTACACGCAGCACGACGAGAACACTGCACGCCAGTTCAGAGCCTTGCGCTTAGCGGCGATGGCGTACTTGATGCGCGTGGCAGTGTCGCCCTTATCGCTCCCGCGCTTCTCGGCCTAAACGTGGGAAAAAGTTCCAGGTAGACGGGGGCCTTAACATCCAAAAATTAATTTGTAAAATAAGCGTGCATCTACAGCAATTGTAATTAATGTAAAAAAATTCGATACCTAGGAATTACGTAAACACATATTATAAAATTGCAGTATTATTACAATAATTGCGAATACACTTTAATGGTATGAAATGATGTTAAAAACCTGTTTTAAGGGTCTGTATTCAAATTAATAAAATTGAATTTAGCTACCGCATCGATAAATTATAAAGAATTTGAATTTTAATTCCAACTTCATAATGTTTAACAAGTTTTGGGAATTAGATGGAACTTTCTGAAAGGATTTCGTTAATAATTCAGTATTTATTTGAAACACACATTTATTATTAACGAGATATTTTACAATATTGATAGATACATCATCACAGGTAAATAGAAACTATCTTTTATGTTATGAAGACCACAAAAAGTCATTTCTGAAATAAAGTTGGTAGTGAAATTGGCTATAACAGTTTAGTTGCTAAATTTTTAAGAAACATATGCTAAAAAAATTAACCGCACTATTAAAAAACTCTTTTCTCAACATGACCGTATAAAAATTTTGCCTGGATTTTATTTAAAATCGTTTTTGAAGTCTTCATAGCAGTTCTGGTGTCTACAAATAAAACAAACTCTGTTAACTATAAGATATATAAGTATAAAATTTCCATGATTTTGGTCAAATCATACATTAAACTGGCACTAGTATTGTTCCCAAATATTTTCAGAATACATATGTATGATTCGTAAGTACTAATGGTCATTATTACAATGGTTGTTGTGTTTTGAAAAAAAGAAAATATATCAGGTTCAGGAATCTACCATTACTGAGGCAAAAACTAGTAGTAATGATATCACATTAATTTACAATGTTCGAAATTACAGTCTCCGCGCCTATGTATAAACGTGCCACTAATTACACATAAATATGGTGTTTTTTATATTACATTCATGGAACAGTGTAACCGAATGAAAAGTACAAGAAATATTTCTTCCCTTGCATGATAAACAGCCATCTAGTACCTAATGTTAACTTTACAGTTTTGTGTTATACGTCATAATAACAACACAATAATGTAGGACTTGATCCCTCATAATGTTTTACGTCACAGAAAGGCCGGACTTCTTGTTACTGCAGAATAAACAAATAACGTGGGCACATTTGGCGAATGGAAAAACAAAAGCGGCGATGCCTACCTATGGATATGCACACAAATGCCGAATTTGGGAGTATATCCTTACACAGATAATTCTGTACAACTTTCGTGTTAGGAATATCGTCACCCAATATATAGACCGTCATAAATATATTTACATACAACATATCTTAAATATGTTTTTTTCATATAATAACAACAACACTGAATGTTTTAATTTCGTAAAGTGGGTCTTCAGAAAGTTGTCCCATGATGGTGTTTCACTTGTATTTAGTCAGATTAATTTAAGGCAATAATTTTGACAGAAAAGTCACCTTTAATTTTCACTGAAGATCTCTTTGCTCTACCAATATCATAAATTATAAACTTCTTGTACGACACTGACACTTTTAACGAAAGTAAGCGCACGATTTCAATACTATTTTATATACAAAAAAAGTACAGCACGAAAGAGCTGCAACATTATGTACCCATTCTTCAAAGAAGCCTGTTTATTTTCATGTCAGCAGTATTTTGCAAATTCAGAAACTTTTGATTTTTAAACAACATATGTAACCTGTGTCTAACGAGTAGAAATGCGGCCATAGCATTAAGTATTGCTGTTCAAGCAATTAATTTGTCTTAAATTCTCATGCGCAAATTTCTTCATGAGATTTAGGAACTTATATCACAATAGTGCAGACAACTACGATGTATTTTAAGTGATATTTTTTGTTTCAGAAGAGGCATGTTGTAAAAGTAATTTTAAAAAAAAGTAAAACGACATTAACAAAAATTACAGGCTGTCGTGACTTTTGTCTAAATGCATTTAGCGTAGCCATACTGAAGTCAAAGCGTATACCGAAGTTTCAGCAGACATCGCAATCTCTGTATCCAGAGTAACTGCTGTCCTCAAAATAGAAACGCAGCTAAAACCCAAAAGCCTAAAGCATAGAGCATTCATAAAATGTCAGTGATTTTCTCAAACTTTTTTAAATTTTAATTTGAAATTAAAATTAAAAAGTTAATTTTTAATAACGTCTATCTTTGCTACTGGCTCGAAGATTGTTACTGGAAGATGTTAGTGAATACTTATTTAAGTGGTAGACATAAAAGTCGTTTTAGACGGACCAGTTTTTATGCTTCAAATATTTACAATAATTGTTATTAAAATTTTGGCTTGTGATGACTGCTATAATTGCTTGGAGTTAATTATGGTAGACTGTTTCTATTCGTTTGTCCTGTGGGATCTATGGGAATTAATTACTGAGAACTTTATAACAGCTTCTACGAATGTCTAAATTTTACAAGCAGCGAAGCCATAATATATATTTTATATGTATTGAACTATGTACTCTGCCCTGGCTGAGTTAGATGTTGAAAAATAAATCTGCAACTAAATTAATAAAAAAAATTAATAAAATCAAATTTGCTATAATGATTACTCAATCAAATTTAAACTAGCATATACATATTGAGAGAGAGCCCAAATAAGTATATATAGTATTGAAAGCCTGTCTGTTAACCAGTAACATGAGTTCACCACCCTGCATTCTACATGTTTAGCGTGGTGTAGTTCATTAATATATAAGGTGATGGATTTTGTTGCAGTGACTTGAGAGCTATGTCGAAGGTAAGAAGCCAGCTGGGCAAATGCAATGAGATCTACAGACATCGCAGTGCTTTTGATTTTCTTTTGGTGGAGAAAGTTTCAATAACGTGAACCTTTTAGGGCTAACGCCTTTGCTAAAGCAAGAGGTTAATTACAATTTCGTGAGTTATTCAGAAGTTCAAAGGTTTCAAAATAAAAGTTTATTTGTTGATAATTTTGTTATGCGAGCAGGGACCTGGTTTAGCTTGAAAACTATGCATTTATTTTTTAGTTTTACACCAGCAAAGGTGACGTATACTATATTATTTTTGCAGTACAGAGTCCCGCTAAAGAAGATCGAGTGTTATTTTAGTGGCTCACAGTATTCATACCGGCATCTAAAACTGTTTATTATTCTTGTTAAACCTTATTGTAGCTATAGTGTGTCCCTCTAGACAATCAAAGTCTAACAATGTCAAACATAACATGCATAACGCATAGTTTTGATATTGTCAAATTGGTTAAATAAACAAAAAATTATCTCTATGAAGAGAGCGATGTATACTTGCTTCCTCTCCTAGTATAGTATTGCAGATGTGCAAAATGAGTATTTTGTGTATACATGAACAAATATTTCCCCCTGCGATTGCTTTGCGTGCAGATAGCTTAACTATATTAAAATGCTCCTAAGGGATGATATGACTAATTGTAATCGAAGCAGCGATTTCTAAAAAGTTGCAGACGTTCTGCTCGTGTGTTCTAATTCAGTTCGAATGACCCCGTTAAGAGTAAGCGAGAAGAGTAAAGTGAAAAACGAAAGCCATGAACACTATCCTGCGTTTGTACTTGCAGATCTAACAGAGTGGCTTAGTGCGTGCCTCTAAAGGTGCACATCACAGTAACGGCTATGAAGAATTTCGAGTTCAGTATGAAAAAGCCGTATCGGGTAAAATTACATGTACGAGTACTTCAAATGGGAAGATGGTAAAGGCAGTTGAGATCTGACTCAAGCAACTTATTTGTACAAAATAATGCTTTTATGATTGAACCTATTTTAAAATAGAAAAAATACATTTCTCTTGCTGTTTCACATGCCTTTTTAAAATAGCAAATGCAATTTCATAAAAAAAAAATAAAAAATAAAAAAAAAGGTATTTTGAGATTTTAAATTATAACTTGTATGCAATTATTAAAAAATTTAAATCATTTTTAACGAAAACATTAGCATGTCTAATGAGCATATATGAGTTTTTCTATGCGTTGTTTGTCAGAGTAACTATACTTAAAATATTTTTAATGTGAGTATATTATAGCGATATTCATGAGACAATTTTCACAATTTAATGCTCTTCTTTTCTAGGAATGTTTGTGCAGTGCGTTTACAATTGCGTGAAACAAAGTCTGTACGAAAACANTAAAATATTTTTAATGTGAGTATATTATAGCGATATTCATGAGACAATTTTCACAATTTAATGCTCTTCTTTTCTATGAATGTTCGTGCAGTGCGTTTACAATAGCGTGAAACAAAGTCTGTACGAAAACAAGAAGACATAAACAAGTATGGTTAAAGATACAGATAGCCTTTGTGTAATTTCTGTGCTGCTAAACTGTTAAAAGAACGCTTTGATATATGCTTGTGAATTATACCTCCCACCTTAAGGTAAAGCAATAACTGTTTTTACATCTTCTCAAACCCTAGCCATGTAATATTTTAATAATTTGAATGCTGACTCTGACCTCTGTTGAAACATTGCCTCTTAAATTCAACAAATTGAACTTAAAATTTTAGTGTAAAGTTGTTAAATTTTAAGTTTTCTTCCGACACAACACAAATATTTGAAATTGAAAAGCGAAGTTAAATTTGAATTAAGTTCACCGGAATAGAAATTTTCAACACAGTTTAAAATGAATATGATTTATAAAAGACGCCCAAAGATCTTTGGTACAGTTGTTAACAAGTGACGGGATTTGCTGACCGTAATATCCTATCATGTCGTTTACATGAAAGCCATTAATTAATATAGGCCAAAAATGATACCATCAACAGAGAATTTTAAACTAACTAACGTAACTTACGTCAGTAAACAGAAACGGTAAATACTGGAAAATGAATAATTTATCAATTTAATTGTAATTTTAAAAAACATTGTGAACATAGATATTTGCCACTAATGCGACATAACGTAATAAGCACTAAAGAAGTTATTTATCGTATAACTTCTATATTGTACCCAGGTACCGTGATGTTTGAAGTACTGGCCTTGTGATGAGAGAATCTGGATTAAAATCTTTCAGGGGTAAGTTAAAGTACATTCTAGCACATCAATAGAATCATTTCGTCTGCCGCATGTACAGCTGTTTGGCTGAAAAGGTTAACAGTTCTAGGATTTTAATCTTCCGTTATTTTTCATAGCTTAATTATTCGGATAATTCTATTTCACTCCGTGTATAATTTACAAAACTACACTATTCATTTTTACTTATGTTTGAAAGACTTTATTCTAATTTATTCATACTACCTTACATATTATGAGATCACATTTTAGTTTTGTGCAATACTAAATTACTCCTAGTCATCAAATTTCACTGCAAGTAATTATGTACATGTCATCATTACGTAGATTCAGAATTAACAAATTTTAAACACTTATGACATAACAGAAATATAGCTATATATGGGATATTTCTACAATAACGTCATAGGATTTTTTTTAGAACATCTCGAAATACTTATCAAACGGGAATTTAAGAAAATACCACGCCAGCAGATAATCATGAGGAATTTTCATTAGATAAATAAATAAACGAACAGACAGAGATTAATATGGACGTAATAAACCCTGTATAAATCAATATACATTAAATATGAGCTTAGAAGCTAACTCCTTCCATCAAACTGACTATTAAAATATTGTTGGAAATTCTGGTAAAATTGTAAAAAATGTTTACAGGCAACCTTTTAAAACATAATTAATAGGCTAATAAAATATAATTCAACCTGCTTCAAAATTAAAACACACAAAATGTAAAAGAACAAATTAATTTGTAATAAAAAAACTGTAAGCTTTTTTGAATAGGTGGGTATTTAGCCAAAGGAAGGAGTAAACTGTTCGTTGTGTTGTTGGAATGGCGCAAAATAAACNTTTTTGAATAGGTGGGTATTTAGCCAAAGGAAGGAGTAAACTGTTCGTTGTGTTGTTGGAATGGCGCAAAATAAACTAATTCCACATCAAACGTGACTTCAGACTTTTCTGTGGTTCGCCGTGCATGTCCACTCCACACATACAGGGGAACAGAGACGCCGCTAGGCGGCAGCACTGGTGGGCTCGTGACGTCATGGCGCCGTCGTACTTCTACGCCTCCATTATGTCGCAATGTGGTACTCGTGCTGCTTCTTGCACTTTTTCCTCAGGATGTAGAACAGGGCTATCGTTATGAGGATGGCGATCGTGATTCCCATTCCAATTGTTACCCATATTATTTCCTCGTTTATCCCGTTGTAGCTCTGTCCTGGAAACAAACACATGGCAACCATAAATATGCCGTTCCAAATTACAACATGTATCCTGCAAGGAAGGTTGTAGGTTCTAATGAGAAGTATTTTTGGCTGTATGAAATACCATTAAAAAACCAAGTCAATGACTGTAACATTACAAACTAAGGTTCTTGTGGTTTCAGAAAAATCATTATATTAAGATAATGGCCACAAACAAGTTTCACATGAGTGCAAGTTTCACATGAGTATGCAGTGCAAATTTACAAGGTTTTGATGTGAAATATCAGCACACATTCACGCAAATATTGGATTAATTTTCTTCGTGGCACAATTATTACAGTACTTAAAACTTCCAAGTAGTGTATTAAGCCTACGAATTGCGTAAATTATTCAAACAAATCTATTTTAATTCCAGTTTCGTAGGCATGAAACAGATTATACTCGATACTTCTGCATTAAAGTCAATGTTTTTTGTTTAAAATGTAAATATTCAAAATTAAGGTTTTCCTTTAAACGGTTGTTCACATGAAGACTTAAACTGATGGGATGTCCTGAATAAAATGGACTCCAGCCCACATGGTGGCTCAGTTTTCATTTGGAGCTGGACTCGAAGTATTACCATCTTGCCTCCTTTACACTTGGGCATGATGCATTAGTGATCGCGACCACAACGAAGAACTCTTTTAAAAACTGTAACACATCGCCATAGCTCGAAGTTAAAACAGTGAATTTTTTTACCTCGATACTGTTCTCGCGTTGACAAACTGGATGTATCATAGCAGTTAGCTTTGTCTACTGAAGAGGTGACCTGTTAAGTAGTTTCTGTTTGACTCTCGGTGATTTTTTACCGTACAAATTATTATTAGTGCTAAAATAAAAGCAGGAATACATCGCGACATTTCGTTGTTTTGCGCAAGAAATCGCTTCGATTAGACACGGTCGCAATTTAGCGTGGAAGGAGACGACACGCGAAAAATGTCCGGAACTCCATTTCGTGTTTAGATTTTCATGTCGCGAATGTGATAAAAAAAAATCTCAGACGCTGCCAGCTCATGTCGTGTCCCCCTGACAGTTCCCCCGTCTAGCAAACAAACTATTCCGAGCGTGCGGAGAATCCCGCCTCGACAAAGCTCTGTGTGTGACGCGTGGGAGACAAGTGGAAGAAGTGAAGGGACACAAGGCCTTGGAGGACAGCGATATTTCATGAGACAATACGGAGAAAGTTTCCGGTAGAGCAGGTTGTAACACTGCTGTATTTGGGCATTGGAGTCCATATAGATGTGTACACTGTAAACTCGAAATAGTTATGACTGCTCAGAGTCAGCGAATTTGACTGCAGATCTCTTGAAACTGCTCCACCTGAATCAATGAGATTCAACTAATCATTTTTGTTGCTGTTCTTCACTGAGTAAACAGTGATTTATACTGATTCCTGGTGAATTTAAATGGCCTGGCAATAAAACTTCATTGCAGTCCAGAGATTTGCCAGTATATAACATAAAGTAAACATTCTGTACAACTTTCGTGTTAGGAATATCGTCACCCAATATATAGACCGTCATACATCTATTTACATACAACATATCTTAAGTAGCCTATATTTTTTTTCATATAATAACAACAACAACACTGAATGTTTTAATTTCGTAAAGTGGGTCTTCATAAAGTTGTCCTACAATGGTGTTTCACTGGTATTTAGTCAGATTCATTTAAGGCAGTAATTTTGACAGAAAAGTCACCTTTAATTTTCACTGAAAATATCTTTGATGTACCAATATCGTAAATTATTAACTTCTTGTACGACACTGACACTTTTAACGAAAGTAAACGCACGATTTCAATACTATTTTATATACAAAAACAGTACAGCACGAAAGAGCTGCAACATTAAGTACCTATTTTCCAAAGCAGCCTGTTTATTTTCATGTCAGCAGTATTTTGCAAATTCAGAAAATTTTGATTTTTAAACAACATATGTAACCTGTGTCAAACGAGTAGAAATGCGGCCATAGCATTAAGTATTGCTGTTCAAGCAATTAATTTGTCTTAAATTCTCATGCGTAAATTTCTTCATGAGATTTAGGAAGTTAAATCATAATAGTGCAGACAACTACGATATATTTTAAGTGATATTTTTTGTTTCAGAAGTGGCGTGCTATGCGTGTAGTAGATACTTTCAGCATACAAAATGTGTTTAAAATTGAGCGAACATGATGGTGGTTATACCAAATAAATCTAACATATTTGTATAGCAGCCATTTTAAAAACATGCCTAGTAAATTTATTTAGCAAATTTTTTTAATGACCTAGTACAGAATTACATACGTGCCAGTTTTAGTGGAATTGGTTGAGTTGTTTTCGAGATATATGTAAAAGTTTTTTTTTTTTTTTTTCATGTGGCGCTATCTTCCAAACTGGCCGACCAATAATACATCTCCACGTTCAGTGCTTACATGGTGCACTGTGAACACACAAAATTTTGTTCAAATCAATTGCATTGTTACCGAGATATAACATAGCACTCTAAATACTCAAATAGTCGCCATTTTGAAAGTAAGCATTCAGGGTGGTGGAAAATGATTAGTCTTATGTCCATGCTAAGTACTATAAAGGTACCGAGTTTGGTGAAAAACGGTTCACTCGTTCAAAACATTTTAGGGGGACAAACACACACACAGACTCATAGACACATACATACAGGAAAGTGATCTCATATGTCTTTATTTTCTCCGGAAGTAGGCTTAAAACTAATATTCAATAAGCTTTAAAAAATAAATAAGTGTATGTCTACACCAGAGATGAGCACTCAGTTAGATTTATTTTACAAAATAATTTGTAACTGTGACACTTTTGATGGATAATGCCGTGAGAATCAAAAAGATTTTTCACGGAAAATAAAAAAATTATAATACTGTATCATTTTTTCCAGAATCTGTACGAACAAATCACTCCAAAATAATATACAGATGCTAAATAAGAGGTTATAACCAGTTCAATAACATTAAGAATAAAACTCATAACCTATATTTTTAGCCTACTTTCTGAAGGAAAGTAAGGGTTTTTGAGATCACTTTCCTGTCTCTGTGTCAGTGTGTGTCTGTGTGTCCCCCTAAAAACTTTTAAACGTGTGAACCTAATTTCACCACACCCGACACACGTATAACAAACACTTAATAAGGGCATCCTACTTTTATAGTTTTCGACGACTCTGGGTATTTACTGTCAACATACCGGCCATTTTAGACTGTATGGTGCCATGTCATATCTCGGGAAACATTCAACCAATTTAAACAAAATTTTCTATGCGGACAATGAGTTTTGTAAGCAGTGGATNTGTCATATCTCGGGAAACATTCAACCAATTTAAACAAAATTTTCTATGCGGACAATGCGTTTTGTAAGCAGTGGATTTAGACATGGATACTGTCGCTACTTCGCCATTTTTAAACATTGCACCACATGAAAGATTAAGCATTTACATTATATCTCGAAAACTTCTCAACCGATGCTCGTAAAATTTGGCACGAAAGTAATAATATGGTACGCCACGTAAACCTATGCCATTAAATTGACTAGGCATTTATTTTCAAAATGGCAGCCACAAATATTTTAAGTTTATTTGGCATATCTACCGTAATTTTTGGCCAATTTCGACCAAAATTTAGTATACTGAAAATTACTTATTACACGCATCAAATGTATTAACAATTATGCACTTTTGTTAGCCATTTTGTAAAATAGCGATACATGAAGAAATAAATTTTTTGTCATACCTCTGGGAAACATTTACCCATTCCTACAAAATTTGGGAAACAAGTAGTACTGTGGCAGGTGAGGTAAACAGGAGTGTTTTAAAAGGGAAGGACACATTTCAAAACGGCGGTTATATGGTTATTTTGCATAGTGTTATGAAGTGATCAGGCCGTAGCTGAACGGCCTGTCTAATCACACCTTTAAGCATTGAACCAGAGTACGAGCGTGATTGCAATAACACCTTGCGAAAGACAATTGCATAAACCCCCTCCACCGGTAAGTAAACGGGACCGAAAATATTAAACAACGCGCCCGATATAGGCCAACGTAACATTGGGAGTGGCGTCTTTTGTAATCGGGATAGCGGACCAAGAGGACGTGGAGATGGGTGTGTCCGGCCGTCGTTAACCGCCTCCTAGAACCAGCCTCCGGCAACATGAACAAGATGAGGACATTCCTATTAGATTGTAATAGTAGTGGAGTGTGGTAATAAAACTTATTATAATTAATTAGCGTCTTGGTATTCAATTTAAGCTCACCCGATCAATAGTCCCGTAAATAGTTATTGTATAATACTTATGTTCAATAAACCCCATCTTATACTGTTGTGCTCTACTTAATCATGACTCATTATTTGGCTAATTCGTATCAATAATAAGCTACATCGTCGAAACCATTTAATCAATTCCTTATTTACTTTGTATGCTGGCAGTATATATTACAATTATCAAGTGTATCTACACAGAGTATCTCGGGACACGATTGGCCGAATTTACCAAAATTGGCAAACAAGTAGTGCTGAAGCAGGTGATGAAAACTGGTATGTTGTAAATGAATCAGATGCCTTACTTTTAAAATGATGGCGATATAGTAATTTTAGCTTAGTATGATGTAACACCGAAACCATGTAATCAATAGAAACTTAAATTTGTCTGCTGATATTATATACTACAAATATCAAATGTGTGTATACAAAGTAGCTTTGCCTACAATTTTGTGAGATAGCATCACATGAAAACGTATAATTTTAATGTGATGTCTTTGGAAAAACCAATAGATTCCTACCAAGCCTGGCAAACAAGTAGCAATACAGCAGTTCATGTAAATTGGTGTGTTTTAAGCAGGTCAGGCACTTATTTTCAAAAATAGCGGCAATATAAACATTTTAACTTGGTATTCTATATTTACGAAAATCCGAAACAAATTTCAACTTTACTTTCTAAGCTTGCAGTATGTATTAAACCATAAAATGTGTCTAACCAAAGTCTAATTTTTCCGCCATTTTGTAAGATAGCCCTACACGAAAAAAAAATTTCCGTTATGTCTGGAGAAGCCATCAACCGATTCTTGCCAAATTTGGGGAAGATGATGTACTATTGTAAGACATATTAATTTATATGTTTTAAGTAGACCCGAAAATTTATTTTCAGGATGGTGGCTATACAACGAGTTTCCGAACAACACCAACAAACTCCGGTAGGTTATTCCTAACAAAAAAATAAGACGAAAATGTATCTACCACTTTTCCTTAAACTGTTTATTAAGAGAACTACGCGCACCTAAATTGCGCGGTTTTTAATGTAATTGAGTTTTAAAAAATATCAGAAACTACTCACGATTAAGCAACAAATCGGTCAACTTTGTTTTGTAGAACGGAGATCTTACACCTACGAAAATACTGTTGGTAATATCATCCCCCGTAATCATGAACATAGGGGTTGCCACTGTAGCAGGGTCGAAACTCCGTGGTAAATAACCACGAGCATGCTACAAGTAGTTCTGCCCCGCACCTCTCATAGACGACTCTGGCGGAGAAACTCCGAACACTAGTGGGGCACAGGTGTTCGGTGCTCCACCAAGCCTGAGACCTTTCACGAGGGGCGCGGGAGGGGAAGCTTCGAAAGATCTCGTCGTGTAGGTGTGACCCCTATATACAACATGGAGAAATAAAGAGGCTGAGCCATAACTCCTACTCCAGCACCCTTACACATACATAGTACTAATAATTATTACATACATCAATAAAGCAAAATGTGATTTAGAGTAAAAAGCAAGGTGGTTGATAATGAAAGTAGAACTTACATTCGTGTGACCAAAATCAGTTACNAATGTGATTTAGAGTAAAAAGCAAGGTGGTTGATAATGAAAGTAGAACTTACATTCGTGTGACCAAAATCAGTTACAATGAAAGTAAAACAACATAACAATAATAAAATATTTTTAATGTGTAACAGTAACAACAGTAACAAAGGCTCGATATATAATATCTTAGGTATTTGGCCACAATAAACTGCTGTAATAAAATAAAGCTTTTTCTGTGAAATAAATTATCTTTAATTTGTCGGAATCCCACAGTAAAAAAAAAATTAAAGTTCAGAATTACAAGATATGTGGAGCCATAATAAATAAATTTAGAGGTTACGTTCTTTTCTCTAAATGATTGGTTGAGTCCAAAATGAGTTTGTTAAAAAAAACGGTGACTTGATTGCTGTATAGTTGAAAGAATCGTGCACATGCCGAAAATAATGGGAAAATGGCTGGACATTCCAGAGACGTCGCCCATCTTCGGGACGTCTCCCTTGCCAACGCCAGCATAGCTGTTACTTCATCATAAAATCGGCATCAAGAAGACGCATGGAGACTTCAAAGAAAATCTGCCAAGCCTCGGCAACAAAATAGAGAAATGGCCTCAACACAGCATTTTCCGACCTAACAGGTCGACCGCCGAGGCGGTAAAACTCAGAAGATCACCCCATTAAAACTGGATAATAGCCGAAGCTAATAAAATTTTGTCACGCCATAACGAGATAAAGCAAGAAGAAAGCTGTTCTTAAAACACCAGTGACTATTACAGATATCAAGTCGCTTGACACAAGACCAGTGATACTATCATTTTACATGACGAGGTATTTTACATTAATACCATGAATACTTTATAAAATTACATTGACAGAAAAGAATTTAAACATAAAATTCACAAACAAAATACACGATATTTCATTACAAAATTTACAATTCCTTCTACTAACGATATTTTAATCGGTTGATGCAGAAGCTTAACTTGATCAGAGTAACTGGTAAACGATAAATTTCAAAATAAAAAAGTAACCAAATCTTGGAACATTTCTAGTTGAATAAACAAGATTACAGAAACAGTAACTAAAACATTATATAGCCTTGATTTTACATGTAAATAAGCAATAAGCCTAAGTGCTGGAAAAGAAAACAAGCTGCTTTGCCATAAAAAGCCAAATATTCCCTTAAAGAGAATACAATGTTTTTAAAAAAATATGGTAAGCGAGTGCCTTCAAATGGCACACCACCCTGTTTATACACGGAAAATATGAACAGTAAGTTTTAAGCGGTTTGTTGAAATGACATAAAAATCAGCACATCTTAACCAACAAAAATGGTCGTCTTGTGAAATCATTTCGGAAAGTACGCATGCAAAAAAGAATTGTGAGTGCCCTGCGAGGTTGGCAACACGCATCACACGGGGCAATGCAACACCACGTGGAATTTGACTTCACGATGCGCAGATTCGTAAGTCATGTCAAAAAAATCGCTTTCAGCCTACTGTTCACATTTTTCGTGCAGAAAAGGGTGGCAAACCTTATTTTCATGATGACGGGGGATATTACCAACCGCATTTTCACAGGCGTAAGGTCTCCGTTCTACAAGACACTATTCACCGATTTGTTGCTGTCGTTAGTAGTTCCTGATATTTTTTAACACAATTACATTCAACACCGTGGATTTTAGGGGCGCGTAGCTCCCTCAATAATCGCTTAAGGGGTAAATGGTACAGACATCTAAGTCTTATTTTTTCGTCAGGAATAACCTGCCGGGGTTTGTCGTCGGAAACAACGTTGTATAGACATTTTAGCCTAGTATGCTATATCTAGGAGAATATGTAACCGGTTATAACTTAACTTTGTATACTGGCATATCTATGACAATTATGGAATGTGCTAATACATAGGCTTTTGTTCTCCATTTATGGCGATCGTCACACAAAAAAAATTAAAGTTTTATACCGTATCTCGAGGACCATGGTGCGGCAGGCTTTACTTATGTAAACTTACATGTTTCAGGCGCGGCAAACTTTTTTTTAGATGGTATTAATATAAACAATTTAGGTAAGTATTTTATATTTATTAAACAATTCAACAATAATCAACCTATTTTGTTCACTAACAGTATTTTTAGAAGAATAAATCATTTATACAGATATCCGCTTTTTCCGGGTTTTTTTTTTTTTTTTTGTAAAATAGTGTCACGTGGAAAAATTTAATATTTTGCTATACTTCTGGAAACATTAAAATAATTTCCATTAAATTCCGTAAAGTAGTAGTGCTACAGAAGACCATGTAAATTTACATGGTTTAAGTGAAGAGAGACACGGATTTTCATTGGCGGCCATACAAATAATTAAGATAAGGTTGTATTATCTAATAAAAAAGTTAATCAAACTCAACCAAATTTTGTATACTGGTCGTGTATATTAAAATTACCTCTTTTTCAGGCAATTTTGCAACATAGCATTACGTAAGAAAATTAAGATTTAATGCTATATCTCGGGAACCAATCAGCCTATTTCCACCAAGTTCTTCATACAAGTAGCGCTAGGTGAAGGCATGCAAACTTGCATGGTTTAAGTGGCACAGGAACTCATTTTCTAAATAACGGCCCTGTAAATATTCCAGGTTAGTAAACCCTGTCATTCAAAACATTAGACCAATTACNACTCATTTTCTAAATAACGGCCCTGTAAATATTCCAGGTTAGTAAACCCTGTCATTCAAAACATTAGACCAATTACATCTGACGTTGATGCTCCGGATCCTACCACCGTAATGCAGTTGATTGCACACCAGCTTATTGTACGAGGTTTTCTGGGTTCGAGTCCTGGGTGAGGCACGTGTGTATTTGTAATTGTCTCACTACTGCTGCGTATGTTTTGGTTCCGCCTGTAATGAGACGTCAATGCCTACCTACCACAAGGCTTTTAAGAACCTTACTAAAAATTATTTGCAATAAAGTGGGCTCATTAGTTATATCAGTAAATTCTTGTTAGAAATAAGTGTGTCAATATTTGTATACAGATGTGTGTTACGTTTTTAAAAAGCAAAATACGTTTTTTTCGCTACTGAAATTTTGTTTGCTTACCGGTACTTCGTTACTGATACACATTTTAGACGTAGCTAAGAAGTGAATTAGCTAAAAACTGGACTTAAATGTTCTATGGAATATCGCATTTACATATTTTTCNTAGACGTAGCTAAGAAGTGAATTAGCTAAAAACTGGACTTAAATGTTCTATGGAATATCGCATTTACATATTTTTTTCTGTTCCAGCGATCGTCAAAGCCGTACGTGCAGCACGAAATCACCATGTTCACGGAGACTTTTGCGGAAACTCCCTAAGACTTCGTTTGCAATGCAAGTCGCTACCTTAGACATGACCGATCCAAAATGTTGCACGTTGTGACTATTCTCAAGTTCAAGTTGGCGAGACCACATCGTAATTTCCTGTGGTGCGTGTGCTTGAAAGAGTATTGGGAAGTCGATGTGGCTTAAAACTGTTTTGCTAATAAAATTGTGTGCCAGCATGAATGACTGCTATGTAATCTATCAAACGTTTGAAATACTTCATTAAAAACATCACGTAAAGAACAATAGCAATTACTTAAAGGCTATTTTAATCTTAATATTTCGATTATGCCTGCTTCGTGGCAAAGTTGGTTCGTAATAGTTTTTTTTCGGTGCATGATATTTCTGGTTCGAGTTCTAAATTTTTTAATACCCGCCCACATTTAAGAACATTTTCAAACAGTTAGTAGAATTAAGTAACTCAGCAGCTATTCAACAAGTTTTGAAAAGTTTTTAGTGAGACTTGGGTGCGAAAAGCATTTGAGAAACAATTAATTTCCTTTGAAAAGTTATCACTCTTCATAAAATCTTTAAAGGGTATTTGCTATATTGAAAAATATTAAACTGGTGGTTCAATAATATTGCTAAAAATATTGTACAAGACAGTCTTTAGTATACTATTATGTAAAATGATAAGGTTACCGCTTAGTTCTCGTATTGCAGGCTGCACTATAGTAAGACTAAACGGCAATTCAGTAGCTTGAACACACAGGCGATAAGATTTTAGAAGCGAGTGCCTTAACAGTATTTCCGCTTTTTGGTTTTGTGCGTCAAACTTTCAAATCAGCACAACGGGTTATAAAAACATATTTAAAACATTTATTAAAAATTATACAGCAATGTATTGTTTTAAGCACAGTCGCATAGAACTTCGGGCCTATTGTAAAAATAACACGTCATGTAAAAAACCACACCATGTCGAAAAAAGTAGTTTTGAAATAGATACGTGTACGCCATTTCGAATTTATGTTTTAAATAAAAAATCTAAGTGAATTAATATCAGAAATATTTTAGGACTTTACCCTACGAAGAATGTGTAATAATTTGAACAAAATCCAACCAAGATTAATTTTTACGCATGCACGTCACAGATTTGGAGTGAACAGATTTGGGCGGCTCTTAACATGGTCTTGAGAGCCGACGAGGGTGAAGTGAGGTGAGTGTGGAGCGGCGCCGGAAAGCAATGGTGGCGGAACGGGAAATCCCCGAGAAAACCCGCCCACCAGCGGCATCGTCCGGCACGATCCCAACGTGCCGACGTGACCACCACACCACCGCGGCCC
>NQII01002375.1:26196-87232 GCA_002778355.1 Clitarchus hookeri
CTTCCCAATCCACACCCACACTTCCGTCTGTAAATTACACCCCCTCTTTTTTTTCTTTGTTCCCCCTCTCCGTGTTATCCCTTATAAAACATATCCTTAAACATTCGCCCACCACAAACCAGGGCTTGCTGGGGAGACCCGGCTTGCCCTAACATCAAAGCGAGCTAGGCTCAGGAAGACAATTTTACGAGTGTGGCGGGAGGAAGTTAACCTCTCTTTTCCGCTAAGTTTCAAATGAAAGACAACTGGGTGGACAAGAGCCCCTCAAGGGACTTGTACTACCCCCGCGCTGAGGAGCTTGCTGCGGTGATGCAAAGCGGCGACCCACAAAAACATTTCCAAGGTAAGCTAAGTGTAAGCTGTCTAGCTAGTAAAAGCGACTGAAAACAATGTCGCGAATGTGTTGTACATATGGATCTCTACAATTTCTGACAATTTAATGCATTGATAATTTACAGGTGGAAGGCCAAAAAATAGCCAAGTCTTTTATCATGATGCGATTGACAGTGGGGCATCTTGCGACATATAAGCACGCGACGTGTGTTAGTACCTTCGTAAACAGAACGGGTAATGTGAAGAGATGTAAGACCTTCCTTCAGGAACGCCTGTCAAAGCCGCTGCTGCAACCTGCACAACACACCGGGGTAGCAGGCTTCCGAGCATAACACGCCTGCCACGACGCAACGACAGGTCAAAAGCATATTTCTCGTCTCGATTTGGCTCTTCGTGTCCGCCACCCAACATCGTCCCCTCAAACTATCATGCCTCCAGAGGCATCCCCTGGGCTGTCGATCACGACCCAACAGTCTCCTCTTAGCGCTGCGCGGCCATCCNTGTCGATCACGACCCAACAGTCTCCTCTTAGCGCTGCGCGGCCATCCCTAATGTCCACCAGGACATTATTCTACTCTGCAATAAAAGAGCTTTCTTATATGAGAGTTTGGCACAGGGAAGATTTCCGTCGCTAGGTGAGCAGTGTCAACCTGAGTAGAATAAACCAACAATGCTGGTATGCGTGCTGGTACGCGCGTTTGTGGCCCGAGGTTCCTACTGTTGCCTTGTTGGTCTCAACGATGATGACTGTCGTTTCTGGGGCCGAAAATGGTCAACTGACACTGTACACAGGAATTGTAGCGCACAAAACCGTTTCAATTGCATCGAAAAAATTTGGTTCGAACCCACAGCAGTCGTACCAGGTGACAAGTGTCNTTGATATCAATGACACAAATATACTCTTTGTTTTCAATGAACAAGGTGTTAAACGCCGGATTGCGGTGCGAAAGGTTTACAGTTCGAATACCAAGTAAAATCTCGAGTGTGTGAGCAATTTTGAGCAATTGCGGTTTGAACTGTAACATCTTTCTCGGTTAGCAAAATGGCGTAAAAGCTTAGAAGTGAAATAAGTTCGACTTTCATTAAACACTAATGAATCTTTGTGTAAACAAAGTCAACATCCCAATAAATCACTCGTTTCCCATAATTCTCCGGTTATAAAACAAGTAACTAGAGAAACAAAGCAACGTCGTTTGCGATAACGAAGATACAATAAATCTTAACAGTCACCACTAATTTCAAAGAGTTAGATTTTTGTCACGAAGTTCACCAGTGCAGTTTCTATGTCTGATGCTAACTCCTCCCTTCTCACTTCTATAGCTCAATTTACGATGGCAGTTCAAATGTTAAGGACTTAAAAATTACAAAATAAATTTAAAAATTTACCATTTCATTCACTAATATTCCTTCATGCGACTTCCTGGAGGACGAATAAACTATATATACTTTTGCCTTTGCAATTTATTCGAACCTTTAGCACAGTACTGGAACAAAGTATTTTGTACAACCAAACCCGTTCGAAATTATGCAACTATCCTGCATCACACACATTAGGACATTGACGAGATATTTTTTTATGAGAATAATAAGACAAAGATTTTGGAATTCAAAAAGCCCCACCACCAAAAGCATCCCATATATATATTTTTATTATTTTTAAGATTACAATCCTTTAATATTTTCAGACATTTCGAGATCTTCCGTTAAAATTCTGAAATTTTCCTTTCTAGTAATTCACACTTCAAAACTACAATATAGTCCATTCACGGTTTCTTCGGATGTTTTGAAACGAACCTTTGACATGCAAAATTGCAAGCAGCAGAATATCATCTTGCACGTTATTCAGAGCATCTCCTCGAAACTGTAGTGTACGCGGCATGAAGTTTTGCCACCGTATCTGTTACGTCATTTGCTGATCATGCGCTAGATTCATGGGCCGCTGCGTTCAAATGTTGGCCATAATATGACATGTATATTATCTTCGCGGTTTTCACTTCTCTACACAACTCCAGTGTTACAATACGCCATTTTCATACGTTGTATATCTGTTTGTATATGACCAAATAAATATATATATATACATACATATATAAAGATATAAACAAATATAAATAAATATAAACAAATATTTATAAATATTTTGCTGACGGCCAAGCTTCGTTGGCTCAACAAAGGTTTGTGAACTTAAAAAGTATTTTGTTCAATAAATAAAAAGTTCTTTTCACTTTTTTGTTTATTTATAAAAAAAAATTTGTTACATCAACTACAGACTGTTTACGGTTATTTCAGAACTTTTGAACTCAAACTATGAAAAATGGCACTGCTCCTACTTGCATATATCTTTACATGCACACAGACTGGTAAGCGCCCAGTAAAGTTGGTAACGATGGAGGGAATGTAGTTCCATGTCCTAACGTCGGATTAAAACAGTTAGGTAAACATTCGCGAGTACCGAAATAATTTATTTTGCTTTACGTTTTTTTCTTAATGAATACGAGCGCAAGAATTTATAAACTTGTAAAATACAGACTTTACCTATACCTAATAATTCACTGTTTCGCTTGACCGACGCATGAATAAAGTGACCAGGCCCGTGGCAGCATTAATTGTACATGCGGTGGAAGAATACACAACGTGCATACAAGTAGATCTTATGCACGGCTTTCAGAAGTGCTAAGTTTAGCGGGTGAACAGCATTTAGATATTTGCTTGGTCATATACGAGTAGGTATAAACACAGATTTAGTTGACTGGAGCCGCCTAGGTCCGTGCTCACGCGTTCAAGCGATGTGATGCGACGATGAGTGGAAAGAGGAGAAACTTCCATAATATCGGATATATTTCGACGTTCATCCCGTTTATAAACATGACAAAAATCACAGGCTGGGCGATAGATACCAATACCCCCTATCAGCACGTTAATGTACAGTAAAGCTGTTTCTTTTTATACTTTTTTTGGGGGAGATTACCGTTACATATGCAAATTATGATTTCAAATTAATATTTTTTAACATACTTCCAAAGTTTAGCAATTTTTCATCAAAATACAAGTTTGTCATGAAATGTTATTTATTATCTAATGAAGAAAAAAAAAACTGGAAGAAGCTCAAACTTATTACTGACAGGCAAATCACCTTGGAGTGGACCAACCGGTCCATAACACTGTAATTAGAACACATGTTCGTCCAGATGACGATGTTATCTTTTGCCTGTGCCTTTTAACTAAATTTCGCAAGAACTGGCCACATTCATAATACTAGGACACTATTTAACTGTCAATTTTTATGGGGCTGAATAGGCCACAGAATCGCCTCCAGACATCCTACGGAACTTTCAATAAACACCTTCACATCGAAGTTATGACAAGAGATCCTACCGGAGTGAAAACGCTAAACCACGCTGAACAAGAATTCAAATTTACTTTCCTCAGAGCTCAACAGGAAAGTCAAACACTTACTTTACTGCGATAACACTGCTTTAATACAATATTTGTACATTTTTTAAACTTATAACAATAGCACCTCCTTTTAGAGGTTTAGAAAGTAGGCTATGCGATTATTTATGAATTCGGTAGAGAGAGTTATAAAACTACGAAGACTATTTCACCTGTTTCCCTATATCTACTACTGTCTCTGTAAAATGCTTGCCCACATCTTCCCCTACATATATAACCGGTTCGGTCGGCAGTGAATTAGTGAGGTGTGTGGGTACCAGATCGATATCCACATGTACATACAGGCAAGTAACTATAAGCCTCATGCAGCTAGTATGCATAAGTGTATGCGTGGGCTGGGTTCGGGACACAGGTATGGATCGGCTTGAGTAAAGCCTCGAAATCTGTATACACCACAATGGGCAACTTGTCTGCATTGTGGTAGTTCTTAAATTTTAGGATGCTTGGTCTTCCATCTGGCGAGGCCTTGGACATTTCCACACATGCAGTAGCATGTGAGTTGCAGTACTGTTTATGCTGCTCGAGACACTGCAGACCCGTCAGTCCCGATACTCGCGGTCGATCATCATAGTACGCGAAGCAGTGCTTGCAGCCGCTTGCTTCTCGCGCTCGTAGGTGTGTTGTGATTTGCCGTGATAATGCTTGCTGCCATTGACGTTCCTGTTCTTAGAGAAAATTCTAATTTAATTGTCTATAATAATTGCCATTGTTTATTTTAAAGTCTTTAACGTGTCGTAGGTATATAGTATGTTTCAAATATTTTATAACTGCGGGCATTGTTTGGCTCCACAAGAGTGCCCGCGTGCTTTATGTTTCAATGTTCTTTTAATGTGCGTGACGTCGGTTTCAATGTTCTTTTAATGTGCGTGACGTCGGTTTAANGCCCGCGTGCTTTATGTTTCAATGTTCTTTTAATGTGCGTGACGTCGGTTTTAATCATTATTCAATAGTTTGCTATGGTTAAATGCCACTAAAAGCAACCTGTTTTGGGCCGTTTGTGCATTACATTTATTTGTAGGAACGAAGTCTGCACACCTGTTTGCCTTGATAGATATGTTTTCATTTACTGTAATAAATTCGTTTCGTGTGTTATCAGTTTTGTCGACTTACGTCACAAACTACGCGTAGTCGCCCGAACGGCGCCAGTTTCGGTTTTCTTATTACCTACTGCGTTGCCGTTGCGATTCGCTGCTCGGAGCAATGGACCACAGCACAGTGCACCAAGAGAAAACGAAAAACTCTTCCTGTGCGTATCGAAGGTAAATGTTATTCTGGAGATTACAAACTCCACGACACATCAGGAGCAAGGTAGGGACACGGTGAAAACGGGACCTTCAAGCACGATTTACAACAACCCGTTGCGGTCGTCACAATCACGTGACCCAACAGTTAATCAGAGGTGTCCATTAATTCTATGCGGCTGTCCGTCAAAACCTTGGCGAGCTTTAATGTTTGACTGTCTGACTGATGAAATTACAGCCTTCTTAACTTTTACGTTTGGTTACCCGTCCATTCGCAGTTCTTTAAAATGCTGTTTATGTAGCCGTGAAATGCAATCACGTAACATTTTTCCTTAAGATCTGTTGATAATTACGTTTGGCTACACGAGTTCCTTCTGGGCAATAGCAAAAGTAATAAAACCATGCTTTATATGTTATTTCCAAAAAGAAAATTCAACATCGACAAATTCTAGTTATTTACGTGTAGGTACGTTATGAATTCTTACGAACACAATGCCGCCAATCATTTTAATTTCAAATGCAGTTTTTTTTTACAACAGTTGTGTGTAAGTTTGCAGCAATGAACTGACGACGGACGTACAAAGTCTTACTGTAGATCGCTCGACTGTAAGTCGGACGGACGTGTGACATACCGACAGGTAACGAATGCGGCGGGCTGTTGTAAATCCGCCTACAGACGTGTTGTGGGAACAAGGAGGGATGGAGGCGGCCGCAGCCAGGCCATGATCATGCCGGCGGCGGGAAGCTGTGCGGGGGACAGGGGGCTCGGGGCTAATGTGCCACACACATCCTGTACCACTGTGCGGCCAGCTAGTCCCTTCCTGCTACCTCCCTCTTCCTCATGCTACAACTGTAACACCACGCGCTCTGCCTAACTGACGTGTAGTTGCGGTCCGGGGAAGAGGAACAGGAACCTGCCACAAATGTACACACACTTACCAACATTGTAAACGCACCATTTCTTGCTGGATAAAGACTGAACGCTGCTGAACTCTGATAGTATAAGGAGTTTATAGTCTATTCGCGGTTTCTTCACGCTTTTTGAATCAAACCTTTGAAAAATCACCCCGTGTATGACGTGTGTTTGGTCGTTTCCAAAATATGTCATGCCTCACAAGCGTTTTACAATGTTACAATTTCTCTCTCAAAGTCATTGGGGCTAAAACAAGTTCGTTAAGGGATGGAGGTCTTGAGTTAATTATAATTTCCTAATTTTATTTAAAACTAAACAAATTTTTTTCGACCCAAATCTTCACAATAAATTGATACCACTTGATGATTACAATTAATGAATTCAAAAAATACAATTTACAACTACCCCAAATAAATTATTGTTATTAAATAACTAAAATCAGTCCCAATAGACTGTGTATCAAAACCTATTAAATTATTGTTATAGATTATATGTCCATATTTGACAGTTCCAATATTTACAATAAAGTCCGTATCACATGTTCATTCAGTCCCACCTCAGTTTAGTCCAGATCCCACCAGTCCGCAATGTTCTAGAGTTCTCCGAGCGCTCTTATGCACAGTAGCCTTCACTTGGTCGGGTATCACACCACAAACATATCTCAGCCGTCGCCTAGTAATCTCCCGTCGTCGTCCGTCCCCTTTGACAATGTGTCTCGCTACACCACGCGTCGCTCGATTCCCGCACACAGGCTTCTACGGAAAGACTGCCGACCCTTGGACCGCTGCAATGTTTATAGGGTCGTAGGCCATCGCCCAGAAATTNCAGGCTTCTACGGAAAGACTGCCGACCCTTGGACCGCTGCAATGTTTATAGGGTCGTAGGCCATCGCCCAGAAATTTCTCTAAATGCCGCGTTGCGCCGAGGGTCCTAAGTTCCCAGAATATTCTTGCGCATCCTCTAAAACTCGTCGGTTTCTCCAGCATGGGCATAAGGACGGACTATAACGTCAGCCAAGCGGCTGTCAATCACTCCCCCGGGCGAGCGACAGGGCAGCGAGCGGATCTGCCTGGGTGGAGGGAAGGGTCGAGGTGGGTCCCCCCTCCCCGAGAGCCAGGCCCCGCACGGAGTCTGTGTCAACGCGTAACAATTTGTTAACATAAAAGTACCTTATTTTTTGGTTAAATTAAACTTTTATTTATTTTGTACATATTAATTATAATATTTCCTTTATAATTAGTGTGAATAAATACAGTGAGAAAATGGTGTGTTGGTAATGCCTAGTAAGAAATAGTTATTATGCAAAATATTATTACATTGAGTGCGCACGAATGCAGTGCATTGTACCTCTCGTGTAATTTTCTAGACTTGTTTAAGCTTTGTTGCATGAGGCGGAGGGATATCCTGGAAGTAGAACTTCAGTAGGGCTTCAGAAAAGTTGGAAGTAACTGCGAATGAACTATATACACTCGTGCAGTAGCATCACGTCATAAGACGTATAGGAGCCCGGCGTAGTGTGTATAGTATTAAAATATGTCGGCGGCGCGTGCGGAACCTGAGTACCCGAGACGTGAAACTTCCAAAAATGCCGTGTGACTTTGCAACTCCAGTCTCTTCATCCGGAATCTTCTACTCACACCGGTATTTTGCAATTCAAATTATTTTTACTGACGTTTTGCTGATATTATAACATGAAATACTTCTATCGCGTGCAGTTGTGAACGATTTTTCTTTTTCAAAAGCTGACATAAGCCTATTTTTAAATGAGAACTAACTATGGTATATTCACAGTATCTTCACACTTTTCGAATCAAACCTTTGAAAAATCACCCCATGTATAATTTATTTGGTCGCTTCCTTGGTACGTTACGTGTCTCCAGCGTTTCATGCTTCTTGTAACATAAAATTATTTTATTTTTTGTTAAGTCTAACTTTAACTTATATTTTGATTAGAAATTTAAATATTTAATTTATAATTGAAATGAATAAAAACAGGGAGAATATAGGTATGTTGGTAATGCCCAGTAAAAACAATTATCATGCAAAACATTACTTAAACTGATTGCGCACAAATGCAGTGCGTTGTACGTCAATCTGGTGTAAATTTCTAAACTTGGTTAAGCTATGTTTGAATGAGGCGGCGGTATATCCTGAAAGTAGGACTTCAGAAAGTTGGAAGTAACCTAGAATGGATTACACGGTGGATAACCTCAAGGACCCGGCAACTTCGTAGTCTGAATTATTCCACTAATCAATCATCAGTCAGATAAGAGGAATCGGTAAATAGATAACGAGGAACAAGTGATCGAAGGCGAAAGACGTCACAGGTGTAAGCGATCAACCTGTTTCACAACGATTAGCAGTTTACGTGGGCGAAGAGCAACTCTAAGCTACAATAACTTGAGTGCAGTCGCGACGATCTGATCGCAGTTAGTGACCGGGGGAAAATTCGAAAGTCGCGAAGGTAACCTTTATACACCCGCCTACCTGGCGCTTGAACCGAGTTACAGGGTGTAAGTAATTTACGTTTTCCTGCGAAACTATTAAACGTGCGTCCAATATGCTGCTTTCAAGACGTCACGTGCATTACAAACACCATTTTTGAGTACTCCAAAATGGCTAAAAACGGCTCTTCCAAAGCGCTGTAGCTCACAATATACGCATCAGATACATACCAAAAACTCCTCAATGGCCCTGCACTGAACCTTCTCACAGACTTTCCACTAATGAAATTATATGGTCACTGCTGAAAGTCCCATAGGTGCACGCAGCACGACGAGAACACTGCACGCCAGTTCAGAGCCTTGCGACTAGCGGCGATAGCGCACTTAAATGCGTGGCAATGTCGCCATTATCGTTTATCCGCTTCTCCGCCTCAAACGCGGAAAAAAAAGCTCTAGGTATGCGGGAGCCTAACATTACTTACAACCAGCCACTCACCACTTCAACAGAAGGGGGGGGGGGTGCTATTTTAGCGTAGACGGCACGTAATCATTCAATGCACTGAGATACCGGGCGACACGAACAGTGTTGGGCCAGTTGCCAACCTGAAGAAAACACTGAGGTGTCAGCAAGTGAGGCGATAAGAACCCGGGACACTCGCACGGCGCACGTATCTCGTCCCTGGAGTTTTAAGAACTGTGTTGCCAACTCAGGGAATGTTCCACTATATTTTGTGATTTATAATCCCTACGTGTGGGCAAAACTGCTATCTAGATATCAGTGGATAATCTAGTGGATTTTATTTTTTAATTGTTGGTGGTGTGTGGTGGACAGTTAACTGGAAGAGAAAAAAAGAACATATAGCGTGTTCAAAACTTATATTAAAATGCGTATATGATGAAGCGATAAAAAATATTTCTAGCATACTCTAAACTATAGTTACCATTCATGAATTCTTAGAATTTAATCATAATGCTCATTTCTCAGGTTGATTTCTCAATTTCATGCTTTTTCACAACTGCAAATACATAATATGTGCATCTATGTAATGTTAATTGTTCTGCTAAGAGACATCCGTTTTTAATACATGTTAAAATTTTATTTTAAGCTGAATGTAATCTATGCTATTGTTATTAATACATATGTGATTAAATATATTATCGTAGTGTATTCTGGTGGNTTAAGCTGAATGTAATCTATGCTATTGTTATTAATACATATGTGATTAAATATATTATCGTAGTGTATTCTGGTGGATTTTCACTAAGTGGAATTCTCTGTCCACATGTCGGGAACACCGTCACACTGTGCGGCTACGATCGCGTCTGTGCCTACCGTGAAGTGCGGTTCCCAGCTGGCCTTAGGCGAGTAGTCTGATCACCACACCACGCAGTCCCTCCCTCCCTCACGCGTTCNAAGTGCGGTTCCCAGCTGGCCTTAGGCGAGTAGTCTGATCACCACACCACGCAGTCCCTCCCTCCCTCACGCGTTCGATTCCCGGAGGGGTCGCTCCTGGATTCTCGCACGTGGGAATCGTGCCGGACGATGCCTCTGGTCGGCGCGTTCTCTCGGGGATATCGCGTTTCTCCCGTCCTTTCATTCCGTCACTGCTTCATACCACCTCTCTCCTCCCTCATCAGCTGTCAATATCTGGATTCCTTTACAAGGCTCGTCAGCCTGGAGCTGTCTCTCATGACTGAAACCGAGAAGCGCGGTATCGATTAGGGCGACGCTGGCACGCACACCAAGTTCGCCTTCGCCGCTACGCGCAAGGCTCTGGGAATTGGCTGCGGTGCTCTCGTCGTGCTGCGTGCGCCTGCGAGATCTTAAGCGGTGGCCTGGAATATCTGAAGCAAAGTTCAGTGCAGGTCCCTAGAACTGTTTCGCGTGTTCTCGAACAGTATATTGTCACGCGCTCGCTGCTTAGTCCCGCTCGAGCGAGTGCAAGTGAAGGACGGAGTAGTTAAGATGATTTATGGACGCGTGCGCGATCAGTTGCTTTTCACAAAGGGATGTTTACAGAGCGGGCCTGTTGTGCCTATCAGAGTGCCTGCCGCTCCCGACCCTGGGTATCGGGTGTCTTTGAGACATCTGAAGAATGCTCTGGATTACTGACCTCGTCTCTCTCAGCTAGACTGAGTGCGGCGAACCTTCCAGGTCAAGGCCAGCGGCTATAAAAGGCGCGTCGGGCCTCCGAGCCGGCAGTGAGTTTCCGCGATAGACGGCTAGCGAGAAGAGAAGCGCGCGGCGAGAGAAGTTACCACCGGGAGGGAAATCTGTGACTGCAAACATCAGATACGTGAAGAGTACGACTGCAGGCTAGACTATTGGACTGGATGCGAGAATGAAAGACATTATAAATGATGGCAACAGATAGACTGAACTTGTGTTAATGATGAGTATGAATTAATTGACAATTACCAAACAGAAATATGAAGAATGTTTAGAGTTGAAATAGACATTAAATATTGCGCTCTCTGTGAAATAAAAATAGTAATAGTGGAGACATAATTTAATGCGGTAAATAATAGCTATGTAAATAAATTAAAACTAAATTGAGTTTTTATTAAGATCTCTATCCCTTATGAACTCATATGCCCATGCAACAATATTTTTACTTCTGATGGCGGGGGAAGGAGAGGGAGGCGCTTACACTTGAGAAATGTCAAGGTCCGCCCCTGCTATAGCCCAGCCAATGTGGCAGTGCGCCAGGTAAGCGAGTACACTCGATACTGAAGTGCATAGATGCGGCACGCGCACAACGTCCTCTATTAAGATAATGAAACACAATTATCGACCCGGCTGAGATAAAGTAAAAAGAGTGCGGCGATACTTAGATAGCCCAGTGTGGACCGGAAGGCACTGTTGACAGCGATAGCAGTATTCCATGAAAACAGATATAGAAAAGAAAACCCTCCGAAGGGCAAGACGGGTTAATGCCATATCTTGGAAACGGAAATTTACAGTAAATACATTGAAGTTTTTGTTTCTCTGTAATGCGCGTGGTTTTGCCACTATTCCTGAAAAGTTTTCTTATGGCAAACTTGAAGTTTCATATATGCACGTGTATGTTATATATACGTGTCTTGTCTATTATAATGAATAATATTTAATAATTATGTTTCTAAGGACTGAATAACTTAATGCGTGGAGCTCTTATTTTGAGCAAAAAATTGTAAACATGTCATGATCTTATTGCCAACATAGAAAAAATTCCTCAAAGCACATCAGTGCGATGAAAAGCTATGAATTCAGATGCTGGCTATCCTGATGACGCTAACAAACAAATCTAGGGAATCCCCCNTCAGTGCGATGAAAAGCTATGAATTCAGATGCTGGCTATCCTGATGACGCTAACAAACAAATCTAGGGAATCCCCAAACTTTTCTGAAGCCCTGCTAAAGTTCTACTTCCATGATATTCCTTCGCCTCAAGCAAACAAAGCATAACTACACGAGGTCTAGAAAATTACACCAAAAGGGACAACGCACCGCATTCGTGCGCACTGAATACATCTGACTGAATATCATCTTGCGTAAGAATTATTTCGTGCTGTGGACTTTACCAACACACCTATTTTATCTCCGGTCTTATTCCTGTTAATTATGAATGAAATACTAAAAGTGTTTGATCAAATATACATAAAAGTTCAATGTAACCAAACATAAGGTACTTCTATGTTTACACAAGTATAAAACGCTTATGTTAAATGGCATATTTAGAAAACAACCGAACATGTCGCATATGGGGTGATTTTTCAAAGGTTCTATTCAATAAGTGAAGAAACCGCGAATAGACTAAATTTTCAACGTCCTTCAATGAAAACCATTCGAAAATCAAAGATCTCGGGAAACAAAACAGAAGGTAAGGCACAAAGCTAACACAACAGGGCAGCAAATGTGCAACGACCACGTGAAGAGACAAAATTGTCGTGTAATGGGCTATACATTACAAGTGAAATTATTTGTCTAGCCACCTCGCGGTGATAAACTAAGCAAATGCATTTTGGTTGTTCCTGAAATNTCAGTGCGATGAAAAGCTATGAATTCAGATGCTGGCTATCCTGATGACGCTAACAAACAAATCTAGGGAATCCCCCAAACTTTTCTGAAGCCCTGCTAAAGTTCTACTTCCATGATATTCCTTCGCCTCAAGCAAACAAAGCATAACTACACGAGGTCTAGAAAATTACACCAAAAGGGACAACGCACCGCATTCGTGCGCACTGAATACATCTCACTGAATATCATCTTGCGTAAGAATTATTTCGTGCTGTGGACTTTACCAACACACCTATTTTATCTCCGGGCTTATTCCTGTTAATTATGAATGAAATACTAAAAGTGTTTGATCAAATATACATAAAAGTTCAATGTAACCAAGCATAAGGTACTTCTATGTTTACACAAGTATAAAACGCTTATGTTAAATGGCATATTTATAAAATCGAACATGTCGCACATGGGGTGATTTTTCAAAGATTCTATTCAATAAGTAAAGAAACCGCGAATAGCCAAATTTTCAACGTCCTTCAATGAAAACCATTCTTAAATCAAAGATCTCGGGAAACAAAACAGCAGGTAAGGCACAAAGCTAACATAACAGGGCAGCAAATGTGCAACGACCACGTGAAGAGACAAAATTGTCGTGTAATGGACTATGCATTACAAGTGAAATTATTTGTCTAGCCACCTCGCGGTGATAAACTAAGCAAATGCATTTTGGTTGTTCCTGAAATTACAATTTTTAAAAATGAACAAATTTCCATTGCATTTTTGTTGTTGGCAACGCGATTGTAGCCAGAGAGAACCGCGGCTTTAAATGACTTATCGGGCAAAAAAAAAGGGGGGGGACTGAATATGCCCTATGTTGGTGTTAGTGAAAATACCGTACTCACTATATACCAACGTCTATATAACTCTACCAAACGTTTTGTCATTATGAATTTAATTTCAATGATAATAATTAATCTCAGTAATCTCAATTTTTTCAACAAATTGTGTCGATATCGCATTTGGTTTTTTTCCATTATTAACTATTTGCAACTATATTAGTAAGTTTTGGTTTTGGTGGCATAACGGGTTGATACGAGTGCATTGTGTATATGTTAAGTTTAAGCGCACATGCTTCATGTAAAATAAAACAGAAATATAAGAAGCTGGGTAGTACGATATTTACTTTCCCTTATTCCCCAACCCGCCCAGATTACATTGCAAATAAGGACAGCATAACGTAAGAGTGCCGTCTCTTTCTCCATTCCGTACTCTGTGCTATTGAGTGCTAAAGATCTACGTGTATGAAAATCGCATATTCTTCCGCCATATGAAACGTTGACATTATGGACCTGATCACTTGATGCATAAGTCGGTCAAGTGAAACTATGAAATTATCATAAAATTAAATATTTTACAACTCTACTAATTCTTACACTAAGTTGCATTTAAAAAAGAGCAAGAGAAGTAACTTCAGTTTTCACAAACGTTTTAGCTAGTGCTTTTAATCCAACGTAAAGATGGAACTATTTTCCCTCCGTCGTTACCAACTTTGCCAGGTGCATGCCTGTCAGTGCGTTCGTTAAAATATGTGAAGGTAGGGGGCAGTGACGTTTTCCAGGTGCTCACTTGATCGTGAACAGCTTTAGAACAAGACGAGCAGCATCGGACCCGAGCCATCACGCCAAAACCAAGTGCAAACAAGATAACTGCTTCAAGGCACCCGCGTAACCTTGAGACGAGTTCACAAACGTTACCCAACGACCGCGAAACTTGCTCAATGTCAAGCGATGCGAGCCTGGGGTTTCTTCTGCTGCTCCGGTCGGTCAGTGCTTGTTTAACGCCGAATTAACACCGCCAATCAAGACGTGTTTGAGCCACGGTTATATCAGTCACACCCTCCCCCCGCCTGTATGGGCTTAGTGCGATCATAGACACCGACAAAGTGGGGCGACCGGAAGTGGTTGCGGGTACCGCCGTGGTGAGGGGCTTTTACTCTGTGTTCTCCCTCGTTCTCATTCCGTCGCTGCTCCATCCCCATCTCATTTCACATCAACCGTTCCAACTTCCGACAAGCAGGAACAAACTGTCTGTCCGAGTATAGCAGCTGGCTGGGTGCAATTAGTGCCAGCCTCATTCATCTGTGTTCGCAGAAGGTTGGTAGCGCCGACTAAATGCGAGAAAAACGTTTGGATTTTCATTATTTTTTTTAATAGCACCAACTTTGCTTGAATTATAACTTGCCAACATGAAGAAATGGCAGACGTTTCCGTAAGCCGCTCACGTGAGGACCTGGGTGGACTAACTACTTAACGTCACTTAAGCCGTTATTACTATCTATGCGGATTTGACATCCTCAACTCTTTGCTTCATCCCCTCTGCGCATTTTGTTTGTATTTGTTGCACACAGATGATTGGAATAATAAATAGCATACGTGACATCTCCTGTCGAACTTTTATAAACTGGTGCTCACTCAACTCTGTTCGTGAAGTTAAGTCGTTAGTCCACCCAGGTCATCCATTGTAGCAGAAAGCTAAATAGCTCTCAAATAAATAATAATTACAATTATCAACGNGTTAGTCCACCCAGGTCATCCATTGTAGCAGAAAGCTAAATAGCTCTCAAATAAATAATAATTACAATTATCAACGGTATGCAACAATCACTTTGTGTTTAATATATATGTTGTGATAACTGAATACAAAATCTTTTAAAATAAGCCATTTAGAACGCCTCGCCAGAGAATAATTAAGTACCTCACCCGGCACTGCCACGCGAGTAATTCACAAGAGTTCAGCGTCGGCCGCTAGATGTCCCGGACACAGAAGTGCTAGCGCTGTACTTTAGCGGTACTTACGGTGAATCCCTAGTTATATATTTCTAACGCCTCAAGGTCAAGTCTGGTAACCAAGCACTGCGACTGGCGCTCTGAAGAACGTGATAGGTATTTCCCGCAAATTAGATCTACACAGTAGGATGTTATAACGTGATGTAAGCCAATTGATAATACCATAGACGCCACTTTATATTTTTCTCCCTTCCCGTAAGGAAACAGCGCATGAAAGCCCTAAAAACGTTATTTTCAACCATTTTCACTCTTTTTTTTTCTGTTGGGAAATATTTAATTAGATAAAAGTAAAAAGGTTGTGGGTGTAAACAACAGCTTTTTTTTTTACCTTTCCTGGAAAAAGTTGTATACACAGAACTTTTATTTACTGCAATACGCATACACGCCGAAAAACTGATTTTACAGACATTTTACTACGGAGTCCTGAGACATGCAACGCGAAACAGATTATACAGAANCCCCCCCCCCACACTTTTTTTCTAATTCAATACATTATTTTCGCAGGTGCACCGCCCAGCAAGTTTATCGTGAATAATACTGTGGATTTAAGGTATAAACGACGACGGTTGAAGAAGCTTGCAAACAATTTAAATAATTCCAAATTGAAGGTTTACAAAAGTCAACCATATATTAATGCGTAGAGATTATTCATTAAAAGCTGGCTGCTTACAAATCCCACGCTAAATATATTGTGCCTGGAGGAGAATGCATGTGAAATTTGGCATAGATCTTTCATTACNTGCTTACAAATCCCACGCTAAATATATTGTGCCTGGAGGAGAATGCATGTGAAATTTGGCATAGATCTTTCATTACATTACGTTATTGTCACAGTTATTTATTTAATAACTCGTTATATTGTTTTAAATAAACTCCAGAGACAAAAGCACGGCTGCAGCCCAATAAAAAATTTAAAAAAAAAAATGGAATAAAATCTGAAAATATTTACNTGCTTACAAATCCCACGCTAAATATATTGTGCCTGGAGGAGAATGCATGTGAAATTTGGCATAGATCTTTCATTATATTACGTTATTAACTGTTACCAAATATTTAAAAATTGTTAGGCCATCATCTCTCACAGTTATTTATTTAATGCCTCGTTATATTGTTTTAAATAAATTCCAGAGACAAAAGCACGGCTGCAGCCCAATAAAAAATTTAAAAAAAAATATGGAATAAAATCTGAAAATATTTACATGCAATCGGAAAGTATCTGACGAGACACTCCCGCTAGGAACCAGAATGGCAAACAATTTTTAAATAACGAAGAAAAATAATTGTCCCTATGGCGGATTTAGTGATTTTTTGATCACATTTCAAGGCAACTTGCTACTCTACACAAAAAAAATCTCTAAAATATACTTTTTTCTACCTCGAGTGGTTCTACAGACAAAGATTTTACCTCAAACATTTAGAAAGTGCAATGCAACATGTGTAAAAATGGCAATGAAAATTATATTAGTACTTATAGTAATTCTGTGCGTTAAGNTAGAAAGTGCAATGCAACATGTGTAAAAATGGCAATGAAAATTATATTAGTACTTATAGTAATTCTGTGCGTTAAGTTAGGATGTGCTACATTTACTCGGGCCAGAAAATACATTTCCCTGAACTCGATGTGGAAACCTTAGGCAGTTAGCAAACGCGAAATGTGCAAATGTGCACGAAATACGACTGTGNTTCCCTGAACTCGATGTGGAAACCTTAGGCAGTTAGCAAACGCGAAATGTGCAAATGTGCACGAAATACGACTGTGTAAATACATATTCAAGCTTCTTACGGAGCTTGCACAATCCCCCCGTCGGAAAATACGATGAATACACCTCAGTGTTACAATCGGTGACTTTTCACAAACGACGTTTCTATTAGAATAACATGTTTCGAAGGAAATGTTTCCTGAATTTTGAGACTTAGTTTATTAAAACACATAAATTATGTCTCCGGGGGACTTGCATATTATGTACTAACCATATTCAAACTAGTGTCGTACCTGTAGCTCTTGAACCAGCCTTCTGTGCGACAAAACTTTTTTTTTTTAATTCGTGTGTCACTTTAATTACTAAAATTTAAAATATTTAAAATAGGTATTTCACTCGTATCATTTGAGGACTTATCGTCGTTTGCGATAATTCCAATAAGTCACGATTTTTCAAACTACTGCATAATTAAAAACCACTAAAAAAAACAAGGTTTTAATGAATAAAACTTGAAGTAATTTACAAAAAAAAAAAAGCAAAGCGAGCGTACGCAGCAAGAACTGGTAAGTAAATCCACTGTTATCCATTATTATTACTCATTATCGTCCCCGACATGAGTCAAGATGGCCGTAAGAAGAACTAAGCTTGTGGGTGGATAGAACCAGAGGATGCGGCATCGAGGCCGNCGACATGAGTCAAGATGGCCGTAAGAAGAACTAAGCTTGTGGGTGGATAGAACCAGAGGATGCGGCATCGAGGCCATGAAACTTGAGCTCGCGGGCTACAACACTCATACTAGTAGAACAACTACAATACACGTTTGTCAGCTGTATCGCACACAGAGAGATGTCGCGGTATCGCGCCTATTTGTCAACACGACGTCAACTTGGCCCTCCTCGTTTCCCGCAAACGAGCCAACTCCGCGCAGCGAACATAACACCAGTCAGAACCAGAGGTCTTGAGAGCCGACGAGGGTGAAACGAGGTGAACGTGGAGCAGCGCCGGAATGGAACGTCGGAGGGAAACGGGAGATCCCCGAGAAAAACCGCCGAGTCCGGCACAATTCCAACACGCGAAAATCCGGGAGCGACCCCGCCGGGAATCGNCGACATGAGTCAAGATGGCCGTAAGAAGAACTAAGCTTGTGGGTGGATAGAACCAGAGGATGCGGCATCGAGGCCGTGACGACTCCGCCCCCCAAGTCAAGAAACTTAAAATACTGTATCCTTGCCATGGTCGGAAAAAGAGTGGCATTCGAATCTGAGAACCGTAGCACTGCTACAACGTTTGGTACTTTCTGGTAGTCATATCCAAACATCTGTTACACGCTGCTACGGGGATGTTAATGTCGTTGGTTGTGTACAACACGCGTCTTCTGACTTCGAACTTCGCCGGCTGACCATAGGAAATAGCGCTGCTAGACCCAGGGAGGAATATAGCTAGAAAATGGCTAAAAATGTACATGTCTGCAAGCAGTTCCGCTACATTATTCGGTCCTTATGTTTACACATTGTAGATAACTCTGCTCGATGCATACGTCTCGATTCTTACTGGTTGAGCCCGCCAAACATCAAGCCGAATAACAAAAACAAACAAAAAAGACGTTTAATAAAAACTTAAACCAGCAAACCCTTTCAAATAAACATTGTTGCGACAGTAACTTCTGGTTGACGTCATTATCGTTCCTCTTTCTTCCGCAATATTTGTTTTAAAAGTTTGACGGTAAATTTCGATGGCGTGGCTACGGCAGGCTGGCACGTCGAAAGAAACAAGAAAATTTCTGGCTTGAAATCTCGCGTTCACTGTGCGATTATTACTTGTCGATCGTTGGTAATATAATCAAATTGATAAGAGCTACACACTGTAAAGAATTTCTGTGTTTTTACAAATAATTGTTTGGAAACTTAGTTGCCAAGATTATTTATGTTAACACTTGAAGTGAATTATAGCAAATTTTTACGAAACTTTTATGTGGAATGATTAGAATTTAAGTTGGATTTTAACTACGAAGGGCTGTAGACTTCAAGTTTATTATAAACATGAGACTACGTAAACAATTTCCTACATTTCATAAAGTAATGTTTTGTAAAGATACAAAATTTCAGTTATAGAGTTACAATAAAGTCTTTGGCATTTATTTCCCAACCAATTGTTCGTTAAACCTACAAAAAATGTCGCTTGAACGGCGATCCCAATTTTCCTCGTCTCTTGGGCGTCGCCTCCCGAGGTATTCGGTGGTCGTGTATGTGAGTTCCCGTGCTCATGCAGCGAGGATGTAGAACAGGTTTTGGTTTTTGTTCAACTCCCGCCGTTGCTCAATTTGAGTGCACTGGTTTGAACATTTATATTATGGAGAATCCTGGCGTCTCCTTTTTGAGTACGGTCACGCTACGTTCTGCTCACCTTTTATCGCCTCTGCCTGCACACGCTATAATAAATGCAGGTAACTAGTTTTTTCCATCATACTTGTGCTGTTTATCACACGTTACGACATAAGTCCGTCGTTCTGTTAGTTTCCTTTTTAATAACTTGCATCTTTCGTTTTGCGAAGCTTTGTAATATTTTATCGGGTATTCAAAATTAAAGCCGCGATAGTTCGTTTATCGTGGTATAAAGTTATCGGGCATCCGTTTGCCTTTTCGACGGTCGTAGTTTTCAGATAGCGTCAGCATTAGTAATAGAAGCTCTCCGACCCGCGTCAACAGTTTGGTCTAGAGGGTTTGATTATTTTTTACCACCGATGCAGTTTGGATGGGACTGCTGGCGATGCCGACTGCCTTGCCCTTATCTGTGTAGAAAGTGGGCGATAGGCCCGCAGCTTAGATACTCTGGGGTGTCTGTCGCTTAAAGAAATGTAACAAGCAGCCAAGGAAGACTCATCGTGGGGTGACGAATTTCGCCCACGCCAGCAAAGCACCCGCGACCGTCAAATCTTTCCAACTTCATTCTTTTTCGGCATACTTAATTCTAATAATCTCTTATAATTCTTTCCGCCGGTGTGGGAGGTCGATAGGGTGCCGGGAGGGAACGGACGTCCCTCCTGCCTTCGTATTTTCTTCTTGGGAGGCGAGTTTTCGAGACGTAAATGAATAATTAAACTACTGTGGCGCCGCCGGCTCTCTGTTGGTTTTCCTATAAAACGGTTCGTACTCTGCACACCTGAACAATGTATGTGAACTGTTGCAGCTTTCTGATAAATAAAAGTAAAGAATAATAAACCGGAACTTGGCTACATTATTTTGTATTTAATTGGCGGTTTCTTAAAGTGTTTCATGTTGCTACCACCGAGCTGACCGAGTGATAATTTCAATTCGTCATACCCAGACGTGGAACATTACAGATAACTGCGGCCTTGACGCGCCGCTGCAACTTTACAATGTTATAAACAATAATTCAATACCATCTACAAAAATACTGAAATTATCGCAAGCTGCACGGAGATTCACGGTTTCGTAAACATTGTGAAATAATGTTTACGTAATGTTTAGGTAAACAGTGGGAGAGTTCACTGCCTAGCTACAAGAAACAAATGGCGTACACATAACTTTGGTGTCCGCAAACGCTCCCTTCCGATAGTCAAATGTGCTACGAATTTACCTGAAATGACAGAATATTTCAAGTGACCAAACAAGGCATTCTCTCTCTACCCGCACGAGAGAACCACGATAGGAGTCCGCACTGAACCTTGCTCCACACTTCCCACCAATAAAATGTTCGGGTCGCCGCTGAAATTCATACAGGTACAGTTACACGCAGTACAACGAGAACACTGCACGACGCCAGTTCAAAGCCGTGCACGTAGCGGCGATGGCTCACTTTATGCGCATGGCAGAGTCGCCCTTATCATTCGTAATTTACATATAAATAATTCAATTTTGGACAGTTTAAAACAATGTTGTTAATCCATGTGGTATCCCCGGCTAATAAATGATTACAACCACAGATTTGTTTCAACGCGAAACAATCCCATGCCAGATTCCTGGGGCGCAATTGTCGCTCAATATAANCTTCCGATAGTCAAATGTGCTACGAATTTACCTGAAATGACAGAATATTTCAAGTGACCAAACAAGGCATTCTCTACCCGCACGAGAGAACCACGATAGGAGTCCGCACTGAACCTTGCTCCACACTTCCCACCAATAAAATGTTCGGGTCGCCGCTGAAATTCATACAGGTACACGCAGTACAACGAGAACACTGCACGACGCCAGTTCAAAGCCGTGCACGTAGCGGCGATGGTTCACTTTATGCGCATGGCAGAGTCGCCCTTATCATTCGTAATTTACATATAAATAATTCAATTTTGGACAGTTTAAAACAATGTTGTTAATCCATGTGGTATCCCCGGCTAATAAATTATTACAACCACAGATTTGTTTCAACGCGAAACAATCCCATGCCAGATTCCTGGGGCGCAATTGTCGCTCAATATAANATTACAACCACAGATTTGTTTCAACGCGAAACAATCCCATGCCAGATTCCTGGGGCGCAATTGTCGCTCAATATAATTAGCTTATCGGGAGCTTATTTACATGGTGGAAATAATAAACTGAGTGGAAGTTGCCACGGCACGAAGTGTAGTGGTCAACTTCATATAGGATGTTCACGTTAAGCTGAACTCTTGCCCTGCTCAACATCTACTTGTATGCACATTTGTGTATTGTGTACTCTTCCGCCATATGTAAAATTAACAACGCCGTGGGTCTGATCACTTTAGTCATGCGACAGGCGAGTAAGACTGAAATTGTTAGAAAAGTAAATACCTTACAAATTTGTGAATTCGTACACTTACAATAATTAAAAATAGTATTAATAAACAGAAAGCAAAAAAAAAANATACCTTACAAATTTGTGAATTCGTACACTTACAATAATTAAAAATAGTATTAATAAACAGAAAGCAAAAAAAAAATATTTCAGAATTCACACAAATGTTTACTAACACTTAATTCAACGTCGAGAAATGGAACTACTTTCCCNAAAAAAAAATATTTCAGAATTCACACAAATGTTTACTAACACTTAATTCAACGTCGAGAAATGGAACTACTTTCCCTGCATCGTTACCAACTTTACTGGGCACATGTCAGTCAGTGTTGCGGTTACAATGTATGCAGGCAGGTGCAGTGACATTTTACAATGGTTGATTTCAAAAGTGCTCAAATAACCGTGAACAAGCTACATCGTAATATGGTCAACTCCGCTACGCCGGGGTAGTGATGCTCACGTAATTGGGCTCCCTATAAGCGAATGATGATATCGCGCTACATAGATACATGTCTAGCGGGGCAGGTGCGCGGCACACTGCCGTATGCTGACAGTCAGGATAGCGACAGGACTCCAGAGCAGGGCGTGTATTTCTGGAACACGCCCGGCCGTCCCGCGGGAAATAACACTGCTCCCCTGCACCTGCCTCGTGCGCGCTAGTCCCGTAACCATCTCCCCGCCCGCAGACAACTATGAATCCGACACCCAGCACTAAACATCGGGACATCGGGGTGCGAGAGCTACCAACGCGGTGGTACTCCGGGGTGAGAGAGCTACCAACGCGGTACATCGGGTACGAGAGCGGTTAAACACGGTACGTCGGGTACGAGAGCGGTTAAACACGGTACGTCGGGTACGAGAGCGGTTAACACGGTACGTCGGGTACGAGAGCGGTTAACACGGTACGTCGAGGCACAAGGGCGGCTAATACACTGAAGAGCCAAAAAAAAACTGGTATAGGCGTGTGTATGCAAATAACAGAGGTATGGAACCAAATCAGAGTAAAGCGATGCGGTCGGCAGCGCCTTTATAAGTCAACAAGCGTCTGGCAAAGTTGCTAGATCGGTTACTGCTGCTACAATAGCAGGTTATCAAGATTTAAGTGAGTTTGAACGTGGTGTTATAGTCGGCGCACGAGAGATGGGACAAAGCATCTCCCAGGTAGCGATAAAATTTGGATTTTCGCGTACTACCATTTCACGAGAGTACCGTGAATATAGGGAATCCGGTAAAACATAAAATCTTCGACATCGCTGCGGCCGGAAAAAGATTGTGAACGAACGGGACAAACGAAGACTGGCGAGAATCATTAAACGTGACAGACGAGCAACCCTTTCTCAAATTGGCGCAGATTTCAATGCCTCCTGCATACCTTTTGACATTAGTCGAGTCCATACCACGTCGTCTTGCGGCACATCTGCGTGCTCGCGGGGGCCCTACATGATATTAGGCAGGTTTACCAGTTTNTCCATACCACGTCGTCTTGCGGCACATCTGCGTGCTCGCGGGGGCCCTACATGATATTAGGCAGGTTTACCAGTTTATTTTTTTTTTGGCTCTTCAGTTTATAGTAACGTCGGGGTACGAGAGTGAGTCATTTACACATTTTTCATCACTTCTNTTTTTTTTTTGGCTCTTCAGTTTATAGTAACGTCGGGGTACGAGAGTGAGTCATTTACACATTTTTCATCACTTCTGTAAGTCTGCATGTGTCTCCCAATAGTGTATGGTCATAGTACCAGATGTAGAATAGAGTACTCACCGGGAATGGTGCGTGTTCCTGTTCATTTTCAAAACCATGCAAGGTGTCACAACAGCATGTTTTGAAACTAAAGTTTAAGTTAAGAATTTGGAGTTTACATACCAGCAAGGAATACAACAAAATTTCCAGTCAATGTGCCATGCACAGCTTTGAAATTGTTTTAATAATATTTATGAAAATTACTCATTTACTTTAATATTTAACTTTTATTGAGCAGAAAAGTGCAAGTTTTTTATAAATTTACCACGAAACTCCATTTCTGTTCATAGGAAGTATAGCGAAAGCCAACAGGTAGTGTGATGGAGGAAGTAAAATAAATGGCTTGGTGTCACGTTCTGGTTATGGAAATGTGATCGTTTGCTTGGCGTCCTAATTTCGAAGCTACAGTTAAAATACAACCGATAGACATGAAAACATTTGAGAAAGCAAGAAACTCAAACTTATTCCGACGGTTATTTTGAACGTTTCCTACTTTTCCATCGTGGATATGCGGTTAAAGAATCTATTTCACACGAGAATTGCCATTTTCATTAATCTCTTTGAAATCATAAGTAACTTCGATCAGATGCATTACACTGGGCATCCTACCAACAGTACAGACTAAGTTTGTTCGTGCATTTATCCAATGAGCTGCACAGCTTGTTTAGACATTACGTGTAACTTCGAGCTTGCGCAGCACAAATAAGCCCTACATAAACCCTTCTCATTAGTTTGACAGGTGAAAAGTTGCCAGGTTTTTGAAGTAAATATCTAATTTAAACAGGTTTTAAAAATCTCACTATTCTTTTTTCTATCTAATTACTTTNCCAGGTTTTTGAAGTAAATATCTAATTTAAACAGGTTTTAAAAATCTCACTATTCTTTTTTCTATCTAATTACTTTGCTGTCGACGAGACTTTGACATGAAAATTCACGACATTAAGCATTTAACCCTTTTCTTCTTAGAAAACATGAAGTTACACAAGATTAAATAAATAATTATTAAAATATGTATATACATCAAGTTTTATAAAGGCTTTCAATAAAAATTAAAAAAAAAAAAGTAGCATAATTTTTATTGTAGAATGTTATCTCTTCTGAGGAGCAATATATCATAAGGTTTTACTTTCAGGATAAGCTATTAAAAAATTCGCGCTAAGAATATAAGCTAGCTCAATGTCATATTTGGTAGTTGGACGATTTAAATNCCAGGTTTTTGAAGTAAATATCTAATTTAAACAGGTTTTAAAAATCTCACTATTCTTTTTTCTATCTAATTACTTCGCTGTCGACGAGACTGACATGAAAATTCACGACATTAAGCATTTAACCCTTTTCTTCTTAGAAAACATGAAGTTACACAAGATTAAATAAATAATTATTAAAATATGTATATACATCAAGTTTTATAAAGGCTTTCAATAAAAATTAAAAAAAAAAAAGTAGCATAATTTTTATTGTAGAATGTTATCTCTNACTTTCAATAAAAATTAAAAAAAAAAAAGTAGCATAATTTTTATTGTAGAATGTTATCTCTTCTGAGGAGCAATATATCATAAGGTTTTACTTTCGGGATAAGCTATTAAAAAATTCGCGCTAAGAATATAAGCTAGCTCAATGTCATATTTGGTAGTTGGACGATTTAAATNGGATAAGCTATTAAAAAATTCGCGCTAAGAATATAAGCTAGCTCAATGTCATATTTGGTAGTTGGACGATTTAAATAATTGATTTTTGAATACATCTGCTGACAGCTAAGGCAGAAAATGTTTCCAGGGAAGTCACCGCAACGAATGCCACCATTTTGCACAGTTAGCTTCAGGGTTTCCTTCGAATGCCACTGTTACCTACACAACAGGATTTCGGAAAATGTTCCGTGTCCTAAGAAATCCCACAGTCAGTTTTTTTCTTCGTGGTAACACTATCGGGGGATTGGTAAGACGTACGCTACTGGGCCGCCCAAGAGTTTCCGAGGTCAGAGTCTCACAACAGTGTTTGACCCCTCCCTCATATTAGTAATTCAACAAGCTTCCATCGATTCTGTAGTGCAGGTTTCTAAACCATTGTTAACGTTTATAGACTGCAACGCAAAGTAGTCACGTGTAGCTTGGGCAATACGCTTCAAATAACCACAAACGTCTACGCTTATTTTTTCAACCTACCTGAAGCTATGCAGTAAGAGCTACTCTGCCAAGCACATCAAGTGCGTCGTCGCCGCTACGCGCAACTGTGTGCAGTGTTCTCGTCGTTTTGCATGTGAACCGGCGACTCTCTACCATTCAACTGGTAGAAAGTCATCTGCAAAGTTCAATTCAGACTCCTATCTTAGTTCCTCTCGTGCCCGGGATGTATGTTTTTAGATAAAGCTGTATGAAACATATTGGGGGTAGGTTTAATACTTTCGTAAAAAAAAAATTCAGAAACGTGTTTCAAACTTACTGCTTCCGTCAAGACTAACCGGGATCGATTTCCGGCGGGGTCACTCCCGGATTTTCTCACGGAGGAATCGTGGCGGACGATGCCGCTGGTAGGCGGGTTTTCTCGGGGATATTCAGTTTCCGCTGCCCCTGCGCCATACTCGCATCGCTCNGGACGATGCCGCTGGTAGGCGGGTTTTCTCGGGGATATTCAGTTTCCGCTGCCCCTGCGCCATACTCGCATCGCTCCGTCCTCATCGGGTCCAAACACCTAGTTGTTAATAGCCGCCCAAACCTCCGGTCCACTCCGGTCCACTCCACTCGAAACATGCTGCAGCCCTGCTCAAGAGCCAGTAGACGACCGCCTTAATTTCAACGTCGTGGGGCCCGAATGTGGCCGAGGACAGAGTGCATCGGGCCTGCCCNGGACGATGCCGCTGGTAGGCGGGTTTTCTCGGGGATATTCAGTTTCCGCTGCCCCTGCGCCATACTCGCATCGCTTCGTCCTCATCGGGTCCAAACACCTAGTTGTTAATAGCCGCCCAAACCTCCGGTCCACTCCGGTCCACTCCACTCGAAACATGCTGCAGCCCTGCTCAAGCGCCAGTAGACGACCGCCTTAATTTCAACGTCGTGGGGCCCGAATGTGGCCGAGGACAGAGTGCATCGGGCCTGCCCNGCCAGTAGACGACCGCCTTAATTTCAACGTCGTGGGGCCCGAATGTGGCCGAGGACAGAGTGCATCGGGCCTGCCCTCCTCACGGCTGAGGAGCCAGCTGTGCTTTGGCCCTACATCAACAGGCTGTCGGCCAGTCGTGTAATTCAAGGGGCGCTATGAAGGCTTCAGCCCCTCTCTTGGAGCTTTATTTTAAACTGGATAAAACATTATTCTTGAAACCAAGTACATAGTTAACAGTGCAGTATTAATGCACATACTCCGTATAGTAACAGGAAATTTTAAAACACATTTAGATGGCGTATACTCTATGTACCGACATAGTTTGTATCATTAAAACTTAATGCTTACTGCTATAGTCTATTTGCGGTTTCTCCGCAGTTTTTTTAATCAAACATTTGAAATATCACNTAAAACTTAATGCTTACTGCTATAGTCTATTTGCGGTTTCTCCGCAGTTTTTTTAATCAAACATTTGAAATATCACTCTACGAATTACGTGTTTGGTTGTATCCTAGATATATCATGTACCGCACGTTTTTTATATTACTGTTACTATAAAAGTCTTAATAAAACAGGGAGAAAATAGGTGTATTGGTAAACCCAAGTAAGAAATAGTTCTCATACAAAATAGTACAAAACTGAGTGTGCATGAATACGGTGCGTTTTCCCTTCCGTGTGATTTTCTAAGCTTAGTTNCATACAAAATAGTACAAAACTGAGTGTGCATGAATACGGTGCGTTTTCCCTTCCGTGTGATTTTCTAAGCTTAGTTTGCACGAGGTGGAGGGATGTCCTGAAAGTAGAACTTTAGCAGGGCTTCAGGAATGTTGGAAGTAGATATAAATGGTCTATGTCTATAACAACGCACAGTGCCCCGCCCTGTGTGTATCTATATACGCCACTGCTGTCGACAGGCCGTGCAGTGATCGTGATTCACTACTCGTGTCCGCGGGCGGGTAAATATAGCTCGCCGACTGCGACACTCGACCTTAGTTCCTACACTATCACGTTGTTTACCCACGAGGCTCACCACGCCATTTCCTACCATCCGGACCTTTCGTGGACACTGGGCCTTGTTATTTCACAAGTAAGGTTCGCTAGAAATCCCTCTGTTGGTATTTGCATTTCGATTCGAACGTCTGATATCAAAACAATTAATTTACAACTTATTTCTCTAGAATCACCGTAACCCACCCAACGTTATCAGACGTTTTGATAACAGCACTTGATCAATCTGTAAATAAAATTCGTCTCTCATGCCTACCAAGCAAATGATATGCCTATAAATGGAACTGTTAAGCTCGGTTCACAACGAAAAAAGTGTGCATAACGAACGTGTGCGTATCGAAATGAAAGTATGTATTCTTTCAGCTCGAATGTACACGATGGCCATGCACCGTGCCATAAATAATGACTACTTTCATTTCGATGCGTACGTACACTTTCGTTCTGCACGCGTTTTTCATCGCGAACTTGCTTAATCACAATCAAAACTTTCCTTTTCGTTGATTGACCAAGTACCAACTTTAATGCAAATTTACTTTTTATCTGCATCATGTGTTCCAAATATTTATTCTAGCCACCGTCTTTTAAACTAGTTTATTCTATATGCGACATTTAAATTGTGCCGAAAAAGCCTAACCTTAGTCTAACACTGTCGTGCTGTAAATCCAAGCAGTCTCGCTGAAAATTATTTTATCGTGTCGTTGCTGCAGTTTTCTTCGTATATAAATCACGAGATTCCTACAAACTAATATCTCTGTATATGCTCGTTCTGATCTCACGTTTGTGGTTTATGAAGGTCAATAAACAGTTTTAGTTACTTTATGTTAGTTCAAACCCCAGCATGTTTCAGACAGAATAAACGGACGGCTGTTATATAAAATGAACCAAAAAAAAACATGCACACAGTTCATTCATGGTAACTTCCAACTTTTCTGAAGCCCTGATAAAGTTCTACATCAATGTATTCTTCCGCTTCATGCAAACAAAGCTTAACTAAGTCTAGAGAATTGCACCAAAGGGACAACGCACTTAATTCGTGCGCACTCAGTTTAATAATATTTTGCACGAGAACTATTTCTTGCGAGGTATTACCAACACACCCGTGTCTCTGGTATTATTCATGTTAATTATAAATGGAATATTAAAAGCTATAGATATAATATAATTAAAAATTCTATCTAACAAAAAGAAGATGTTTTTATGTTAAAAGANATAGATATAATATAATTAAAAATTCTATCTAACAAAAAGAAGATGTTTTTATGTTAAAAGAAGTATAAAATGCATACGTGGTATACTTAGGTAACAACCAAAAAAAAACATCGCACATGGGGTGATTTTTCAAATGTTTGATACGAAGGTGTGAAGATACTGCGAATAGACTAATTGCATGTTGCATTTTGTTATATATAACAAAAATGCAACATGCAATTAGTCTATTCGTGTGTGTGTGTGTGTGTGTATATATATATGTGTATATATATATATATATATCCCAAATAGGGACCGACTCCTCAGTATTTAGCTTTGCTTATTATAATCAGACGGTTCGGTCAATAACCGAAAAGTTCGGTCAATAACCGAAAAGTTCGGGGGAGGGGGTAGGGGATAGGGCAACACCCTCCTCACTAAAAAAAATTTTCTTCAAGTTAAAGTTTACGGTAACTAAAACAGCACAGGCTTTTTGTTGCTTATTAATGTCCCCGGCATAACTCAACTTCTGACCGGGAAACAGTTTACACATAAAATTTTCTTTTTTTTTTCCTCCAAAATATCGCTAACATCCAAGACCCATATGCAATTCGAACGCAGAATCTATTGCCCTATCACTAAAAACCACCCCTTGAAGGTTGCCGTTAATATAAATAAAGGAGTAACATAGTAAGTAATTTGTATTGTATTATACATATTTAATTAACTAGCCACACTGTAAATCACGTATCTAGCTGTAACAATACAAAAATCTAACAAACGTGTGTGTACGTTGACAAAATGGAAGCTACCTATCCAAAAACAATAGGTACATAAAGAGTGCACAGGCTACCATTTTAGTTCATTATCTCATACATGCATGCATATTGGCATATACATGCGTGTGTGTACGTGTAACACAGTTTTACATATTGCTGCTCTGCATCGGTTCCCTTGCCCCGTCCCGCTCGAGCGAGTGAAACAGCGTATCAAGAGAGACGCTGCGCGCGAGGACAGTTCTAGATTGAGCCAGCAAAACTATTTAAGCCACGGCGGACATCCGAGAGTTTGGAGGGTTGTGCACCAGGTGTGCGAAGACAGCGAAGCGACGAGCCAGCAGAGCGTCGAGTGGCGGCGAGAGTGACCAGCGGGAGTGAAGTCTGCGGACTGCGAGCATCGGTACAGTGAAGAGTGGGATTGGCGGGGAGTGGCAAGATTTGGAATGATGACTGATAGTGCAGATAGCTAGTTTAACGTTGTAAATAATAGTTGTGAGAATATATATATCAGTTTAAATTAAAAATCAAATCTTGTTCTTTTAATTTTATTAAGACCTCCGTCCTTCACTAACTGATACGCACCTGACGTCCTGTAAGATATACACATGCGTATACAAAGCATGGTAAAAATGCCCCTCCCTCCCCCTTGCGAACGGCTGTATCTGCCTCTGGGTTCAAGAATATCAGTCTTTGTGATAACCATGCATTCTGCTTCATTTAAGACGGGACATACGAAACTATAATCAACGCGGTTTTGTTACTGGAAACGTTCTTGAATATGTCCACTTAACACCACAGTAAAAACAAGCTGGTAAATACTTACACAAGCAGCTTATCTTGTACATTTCCCAAACGATAACGAGCGTATTGTGTCGCGTATCGACGCAAGGTCGTTGTCGCCCACATGGTGCTAATAAAGTTTAAGTCTAAATTTTAAAAATATTAATAGTAAAAAAAACTATAACACGGAAGAAGCGAACTCCGCACATAAAGAAATTATAACTTAAAATACTCTCGGAATTATGTAAACGTAGTTATGAAACCAACTATGCCACTTTCCTTTGCAACTTAAGTAATTATGTTGGCGTTTTCGATGGCTTGGAGAGTAGAGTGATATTTTCTTAAAAATCAATTACGCAAAAAGAATTCTCAAAAAAACTTCAGGTCAGTTTCGAAAAAAAAATTTCCTTCTCCCTTGAATAAAGCGAGCTTACCAAGCTTACCAATAAGGGAAAAAATTTCAATTACATTTTTTTATAAATCTTATCGTAATTCGTACAAATATACCACCTACCTACCTGTGTTGACAAAATGGACCGAAAGGTACACATGCAAACGCACACACAGATTTCACATACGTAGTTACTTTTCTCTCTCTCTCTCTCTCTCTCTCTCTCTCTCTCTCTCTCTATCTATCTATCTTTCTCGGAGCCGCGGTGGCTTAGCTGTTACACTGCTCACCTCCCACCAAGGCGATCCGGGTTCAATCCCCGACCGGGTCACTCCCAGGCTTACGCAAGCGGGAGTCGTGCCGGACGATGCCGCTGGTCGGCGAGTTTTCTCGGGGATCTTCAGTTTCCCCACCCTTGCACTCACTCCGGCGCTGCTTCATCCTCACCTCGTTTCACCCTTACCGGCTCTCAAGACCTCGTCGTTAAGAGCCGCCCAAATCTCTCAATTCAACAACCTCAACTCTTTTTCCTCTCTCTAAATGAGTAGTTTGTTTTTTAAACCCGAACTACTTGTATTCCATTAAACTATAGATATACCAAATTTGGTAGTGATCAGTTGAATAGTTTCAGGTATGTAATAAACGAACTTAATTTTTCTGGCAGCACTATCTTCTGAAATGGCAAACAAAAATCATTAAGGAACGATTTTAATTATAAATTCGTTGGCAGCATGCCAAGTGTCGTTAACAAAGATTTTAGTAGTCTCTGGCGCCGGGCTACTCAATTAACCGTCTCCGCCCGACTGGTCACATCGGCCCGCGGACGAAATACAGCATCAGCATTTTTTTATACATTAAAACGCCTTACGTAGTTCCCTGCTAAAAATACTTCCTTCTTAATAAGGCCACATAATATTGAACCTGTCCTATAAACATCAAAATATTGCTTGACCCTTTTAATAAGTTCTCTTTGTTAGTAAACCTATTCTTTTCAATCCCTTTATAAACTTATTAACAGAGTTTTACTACATTTTTAAAAATATAATTGCCAAAACTATCTATCACATGTGAAATAAAATTATTATATATTATTTATTTTTTACATTTTCACGTTAAATAAAGATTGCATAAGTGAATCACGACTTTGTAATAAGTGAGCGTGACCTTCAAGGGGGAGGGGGGATTTGGGCAGCTCTTAACGTCGAGGTCTTGAGAGCCGATGAGAGAGAAGCGAGGTGAGTGAAGCGCCGAAATGCAAGGGCGGGGGATAAACGGGAGATCTCCAAAAAAAACCCCGGCGACCAGCGGCATCGTCCCCCGATTCTCACAAGCAAAGATCCGGGAGCGACCTCGCTGGGAATCGAACGTGGTTCGCCTAAAGTGGTAAGCGAATAGTCTAACCACTACACCACCGCGGCCCCGTTGTGGCCGTCAAGTGGTATATTTTGTAAGTGGCCTGATGGTAAAACCTAACATAATAACCCTCGGCGTAAGGCGTCCAATTATAACAGATTTTTTACAAGTCATAAGATTTTTGTTCCAGAAATAAATGTGCTTAGTTTTTTTTTCAAGTGGCACACACAACAAAAATTTCGGATGGAAGGTGGCGCTATCTTGCTAAACGGCGAACGAAAGTAGTTACTAATTGGTGAATATAATGCTTACCATTTGGTTCCAACCGATCGAATCTAAATGTGAACTACCGGTATTTTACAAAAAAAAAAAAGTCCGGCATGATTGAAAAGTACTAACTTACAGTGCTCTTCCAAGGCGTATTAATTCTAATGGAATTCGGGAGGAGGTTGAACTTCTAAAAGAAAGAACAATGAAAATGAGTACATGACTCGCAGAGGCATCTCGTCATCAAAAAGTGTCCTTCAAAATAAAACTGCACCTTTATTATTTACAAAATAATGATCTGGAAAAAAAAATAATTTCCTTACACTTTCGTGCGCTAATGCTGTTCGATGTGAATCTAACAGAAATAAGTTCGTGAAACGAAAGTAACACACTCGAAGGAAGAAGAAAAACTTGCAAATTTACAATTTTTGAATTATCCTTAACAGTCATCGTTACTGAGTACATTTCACTTCTAAGCACGCGCTTTATGCAACAAATCACGCCATTTTTTAAATCTAGTTTTTTTTAATGAAAGTTATCGGGGCAGATACTTTTTTAAGACGTACTTACTGACAATGCAATTACTGAGTCTGCCTCGAAGCAGTTCAATTCCTGATCAGCAATTAGAAATCCTGCAATACAACGCCAAGATTTCGTCTGACGTAATCACCATGCATTCACTCAATTATTTTTTTTTAATGTGGTCATTTCGTGTATTTTTTAACAGTTGCTCAAAATAAATTTGCAAAATTCCGTAGTATGTTGAGAGTTCATATTTTGTTTTATTCACAGTCTCCAGATTAGCCTGCGAGTGTGAAGCGTTGATATCAATGAGCAATGATTAAAATTAAATTGCTTTCTGCAAAGCGAAACTTAGCATTTTTTTAAAATAGCAGTAATCGAAAACGCGAGAGCAAAGTGGACCAAAACCAGCCACTGACGTGCAAAAACTGCCTCCTCAGTCACTGTGGCCAATACAGAGGTGCGTCAATAAGCAGAGTGGTTGGCCTCGCACAACTTTGCTTGCGTAAGAGTGCCTGCCTGGATACAGGACGACCAACGCACTTCGCTCCACGTGTCCTTAATGGTAAAACAAGGTAGAGTGCGCGCTCGAGGAGCGCAAAAGCCACTCCGTGTCCCACCACTTGGGCTGCTCGCCTGCCAATACAACTATCATAAGTGATGTGAGGTTAGAACACTGCTTGTGTAAACAACTTCTTCGAGATATTTGCACACTTCCTTTAGCCGATTTTTAATCGAATTTGTAAAAGTGGAGAGGTGTGGAGAGATTTGGGAGACTCTTAACATCGAGGTCTTGAGAGCCTGAGAATGAGGTGAGTATAGAGCAGAGCTGGAATGCAAGGGGCGGGGGAAACGTGGGATCCCCGAGAAAACCCGCCGACCAGCGGCATCGTCCGGCACGATTCCCACATGCGAAAATCCGGGAGCGGCTCCACCGGGAATCGAACCCCGTTTGCCTTCAGTGGGAGGCGAGTAGTTTAACCACTACTCCACCGCGGCCTCTTCAAATTTTCAAAAGTTATTTTATTCACATATAAGGGCTTGTTTTTTGAAAATTCAAATATACACGAACACGATCATCACCGTTGACCATGTAACTGACAGTTAGTTGTATTAGTGTGGGGTGGGTCAATGTTGGTGGCATGTGTAGAAGACGATTATCAGTCTACCTCATCTTCTGTCTGCGGCAATCTCTACGTAGTCCATTCATGACGTTACATTTAGAAGCTAAGTTTTATATTTACATTGTAATTGTTACTTCCACAAAAATTATATATATATATATTACACACACACATACATGTGTGTGTGTGTTTCGTAACTGATAGTAGTTAAAAAATGTAGGTTCAGAAACAGGGTGCCGCTGCGGGGACGAGGGGGACTAATTTCCAAAATTTTGGAAAATTTTGGATTTTCCCTCCTTTTTCACTCAAATATGGCCGCCTACAGCAGACGATTGGCGACAGGCGCTGGAATTAAAGATAGAGAGCGTAAAAAACAACAAAGAGAGGATAGGGGTGGTAGACAAGAAGGAATGATAGAAGGCAAGAGAGAAAATAGAAGACCAGAAGGAATATGAGAAAACCAAGGGATAGAGCAGGTGTGGAAGATAATCCAAGATGGCGGAGGACGAAGGCAAGATGGCGGGGTGATTGACATGAGCGCGATTAGCATAAGTGTGATTAGTATATATACGATTAGCATATATGTGTGCGTGATTGGTATTGCCACCCTTAGCATATGCTTACTTGACATGGGTCGTAGAACATATTCTTTTAACAAGGTAGTGCATGAAGTTACATGACGGGGCAATGAACTTAACATTCTTCAGACATGTTTTCGCCAATCTTGTGGCTCAGTTGTTCGACCCAAACTTGCTCCTCCTGCGCCTGATCCATTAAGGTATTGCAGGAGACACCTCTCAGAGCATTCATTACTAGGGGAGTGCGATCAGGACTTCCCATTACTTTCACACCGTCGTCGTTTTGTCACATCAGACTTGCAACATATAGAGAAAATATGTGCATTATTAAAAGAGTAATGCCCTTTCCAATCGCAGTGGGTGGATGTTCTCCACCCGAGGGTGGTTCCACCTCACCTGTCAACAGCAACGTACAGAGTTGAATCTGTACGCGCCACCTTGATGGGGCCGAGTGCTATCCTCACTCTACAAACCCGCTTTTAAACGAGTCCTCTTACTAGGCGGACCAGACCGTCGACCCTTCGTTGGTGAGCACCAACCCTTCGAAGTTGACACCCTAGCGCGAATCAGCACGCTTGCGTTCCACGGCAGCTGCTACTGACCCTTCCAGTACTCAAGATGCCCGCCCNCCAGACAGACCCTTCATCGAGACTCCGCCACCCCGAGATCATCCCCGACCTGCCACAAATCAAGGCTCAGCTTGGGAGTGCAATTCGGTTCGCGGGTCTTCACCGCAAGGCGAAGAATATAAACAGCCTCTGGAGACTGCACATAACCTCGCCGTGACTGATTATCTGTGCACAGACAGGCCGNACAGCCTCTGGAGACTGCACATAACCTCGCCGTGACTGATTATCTGTGCACAGACAGGCCGTCACCGCCTTCAATTGTCCTCACTCCGTTAGCCATGGGGCGGCCCCCATGTTACCAGCCCATACCGCGAGGAGGTGGAGATGGACTTGAGCAGTGCTAGGCTATATATTCGCATCACTGCCCCATTAATGGAGATAAGTTGGAAGCTTTTCGTGACGGCAGGGAGACGCCCCAGGGACCCCTAGTTCCTATGAGTGGCTCCCACCGGAGCTCGACTAGCGAGCTCTTACACTTGCGCCGGTCACCGCCACTAGAGCCTGTAACCAGGGTTAGGCCCGACTGGAGCAATCATTCCATAGCCGTCATGACTACCCCACCAGGTACTCGGTTGCTGGGCTCCCCCCTACACACTCGGCCATCCCACACGACCGGCTTTCAGGCACCCAGTCCCCTCACCTTACACCCATTATAGGTTGGTTGCCAGACCACAGCCTGTACCCAGCCCGGCCCCACAGGGCCAACATTCTTCAGACAAGGTGGATGGTGCTGGCATAGAATGACAGAGCGTGAAGTGCCTGTACATGATTGCACAATCCAACAGGCATTTTCTCTATTTCCGCCGGATTCCCCGCATTGCGCAAATGCTGGCCGCATGAGCAAAANCTTTTTTTTTTTTTTTTTTGCGGAAAATTTTTCTGGTTTTAAGGGAAATTCGGAAAAATTTGAGGGAAATTCTGGTGATTTTAGCCGTTTTTGAGGGGGAAAGTGACGTCATCCAAGATGGCGATCGCGTATCCCCGATCCCATCGTGCAGCCTTCCGAGTGAACACACCATTTATAACTACTCTTACGAAATATAAAATTACTCTGTCCGAAATATTTTGCACCTTTATCATACCGTGAACCCACTGGCCAGCCAATGGCTGACATTTTCAATGTTCGAATTCAGTTATTTTTGGTAATTAGGGCATTTATTTGTCACTTGGGCCATGTAAAGAATATAAATATAAGTTGTAAGTCAAGTGATTTCATTCGGAAAATTATAAAATTGTTTCATTCAGCTTTCCCGTGAAGAAAACATCGATTTAAAAAACAATGTTAAGAAATTATTCTTTTTTTTTTTTTACAACTTTTACCATGGCCTCCCCCACGAAGAAAATTAGTAACTAACAAAATTACGCGCCGGTGATTCAACATTAAGTTTTCTTTCTTTGTTGTTGATTTGAATTCGCATTAAACTTGCATGAAAACAGGCGCGAAATATGACTTAAACAGTAGCAGACGCTTTTGCTGAGGTATTTAGGGATTTAGCATGCTTCTCTAAACTGAGTAAATCTGCTCCCTAATTCCCCAAATATTTAGGTTCCTAACCTGGCCAAGTAGTTGATTTAGTGACGTAAATGGCGGATTGAAACACGAAATCTGCATTGGCAATGTTTATTTCTACGGCCAGCTTGGAATGCCAAAATGTTACATTAAGAAACTCGTTGCAGGGCCCTACCCAAGCGCCAAAGTGCAAAATGTAATCGTTCGAAGTGTGGCCACGTTGCGAGGTATAGTGCTGTTCACGGTAAAATGAGCACTTTGAGGCCCTAGTTACTTTTTCCTTTACGCCATTTTTATCCTCTATCCACCTTTTTAAATAAACATTGCCATGTAAGTTATAAAAACGGTGTAGGCCTATATTCCACCACACGAGGACGTAGACGTCTTAAGGCTAAAATAAAATATATTTACTGGCTATTATTCCAAATGAGAGGGCTTTCAAAAGTGCTCACTTTGCCTTTGATGGCCTATAGGAGCAATGACACTGGGCTTGCGAGAGTACGACCTTAAGGCAAAGTGGAGCAGACATGGCGCAGATGCCCCGCCCACGAGGGCAACACCGTTCTCACGCCACTAACACCGCTCTCACGCCACTGACCCCAAAGTAGCTCTAAGCCCTCTTACACTACACAGTCCACCAACACTCCATTCAGTAGTCTGCTCGGGGTTTTGACTGGGTATCGTATTTTGACGTAAATTATGACCGGCATGCTTCAGTTAAAATGGCAGCGACTTAGGATTGTGTTGAGTCTTAACAACGTCGTCTTGAGATCTGATGAGGGTAAAATTATGTGAGAATGGAGCAGCGCCGGAATGAAAGGGCGGGGGAGACGCGAGAACCCCGAGAAAACCCGCGGCATCGTCCGGCACGATTCTCACTTGCGAAAATACGAGATTGACCAGGCCGGGAATTGAACCCGGTTCGCCTTTGTGGGAGGCGGGCAGTCTTAACCACTCAGCCTCCGCGGCCCCAGCGAGGGAAAGTACCTCCACATCGTATTGAATAAATATTAGACCAATAAGCCCTACATTGTACTGGGGTAAAAATAATTATTAATTGACCTATGAGTAAGTAAGTATAATATATACTCAACTTCCTGCCATTTTGACAGTTTCACTCTTATCACTGAATGGAGAAAGATATCTGGTCAATGCCGAAGTTAATTTTACACTACTTGCCATTAATATTGCAACACTACGAAGGTCGCAAATGAAGGACCCCACATTGGGGGAATGCGTACAGCAGGATATAGCAATAACGTGATCTGTTTGTTGCTCATCCGAGTGGCGCAATATGTGTGCCAATTGCGACACTGATAAGCGGTATATAGTAAGTGGAGATCGGGGAGCTGCTAAGGGTACTGGCATTGTTTCCCCGCCGTTTGTGTGCACAGACGGCGTGAGTATTCCGCGTAAAATAGCTCAAACATACGAATACGTTTCCGCCTTTAACCACGAGAGAATCGTGACCTATCGGGATTGCGCATTATCCTACCGCGAAATTAGTTAACACGTTGGAAGAAATACAACCACAGTGAAGTGTAAATGGGATCCGCGGGTAGAGGAAGGACGGGCTGAGCGACGTGCAGGAAGCCAACGGCCCCGTTGTACCAACAAGCGCGAGGACATACATACGTGCGTATATTTTCAATAGAGAAGGCAGTATGCACTTTCTTGTAAAACATAAATTTTAAAAATTCCTTGCAAACAGGCTATACATGTTATGGAAACATATCCGCTGTAGGGAATTTAGCCTAACAAATTCGTGGAGAATACATTTTGTTTCAAACTCCTATCTTTAAAAGTAACGCAATGAGGCGAAATGTCCTTACCATGGGATTTTATATTTAAATTCCGCAGCTGTCAGCCATATATTGTACCACATGTTTTCGTTTAAAATGAAGGATTTTCAGTCCTCCCCTCCCCCATTTTGATATATACTCCCTGGTCAACATTTGTATATATAAAGAACGATGTAATGTGAAGGAATCTTCCGAGCTTTCTTCATGTGAAATGTAATAACGTAGGTGGAATAGCGTTGCCCTGGCTGGTACAATTTTAAAGGCAGTCTTGCATTCAGGGTAGGATTTATTCACAGATATATGTCGTACACGTTCGGACACAAAACTTCTACAACTTACTATTTTTGTGTTTTCTAGTGTCGATAACTTTCAGTTCACGCATTTTCAAGCACTCGGTAGTAATATTTTCCATTCACCTTACTCAAGTACGCCGACTGCGATTTTATTTGATAGCACTAATATTTATGACATTTTTTACGCCGTATCAATCAACAATTCCTGTGTTTATAAGCAAGTTTTCAATTAATTTAAAATTACGATAACGTAAATATCTCGCAAAATAGTGTCGAAGTGATAAATTTGTGCAATAAACGCAGAACGGCACGCGTATTACAGCTGAATAAAAAAGCGTATCTCGGGGATATATAGAAGTAGGTCGTTACTTTCAAAACTGTTGATAAAACTAGAATGGACTGACACGTCGCCACTAGGTTATTGCCCACAGACGTGCTTCTGTTTGTAGTGGGGGGGGAGGGGGCAGCACTGCCAACTCTCCAGCAACAAAAGCAGTTGGCAGCAGTGTACACGCTCCCATACAGACACAGCACGCTTATATCTTTGCAACTGGAAGTTTTCTTTAGAGAAAACTGAGGAATGCGACTTTCCTTCCTATAAATGCATTTTGCGTTTGGTGAAAACTAACTTTGGAGCCTTTCATCACAGCAACAGCTTCAAGGTCCCTAGAAGACTTGTTCGCTAAATGAGGAACAAGAAGTGATTGTTACAACCAATGAGCTTTCTTTCCTCAATCTGTGTGTACCACAAACACGTGCAACACTAGTTATCAATTACAAACACACATGTGCCGTACCCGGGACNAAATTTGTGCAATAAACGCAGAACGGCACGCGTATTACAGCTGAATAAAAAAGCGTATCTCGGGGATATATAGAAGTAGGTCGTTACTTTCAAAACTGTTGATAAAACTAGAATGGACTGACACGTCGCCACTAGGTTATTGCCCACAGACGTGCTTCTGTTTGTAGTGGGGGGGGAGGGGGCAGCACTGCCAACTCTCCAGCAACAAAAGCAGTTGGCAGCAGTGTACACGCTCCCATACAGACACAGCACGCTTATATCTTTGCAACTGGAAGTTTTCTTTAGAGAAAACTGAGGAATGCGACTTTCCTTCCTATAAATGCATTTTGCGTTTGGTGAAAACTAACTTTGGAGCCTTTCATCACAGTAACAGCTTCAAGGTCCCTAGAAGACTTGTTCGCTAAATGAGGAACAAGAAGCGATTGTTACAACCAATGAGCTTTCTTTCCTCAATCTGTGTGTACCACAAACACGTGCAACACTAGTTATCAATCACAAACACACATGTGCCGTACCCGGGTCTCGAACCCAGAACTCCTTGTACCACAAGCTGGCATGCAACCAACTGCATTACAGAGGTGGGATTATGGGCATCAANCTCGAACCCAGAACTCCTTGTACCACAAGCTGGCATGCAACCAACTGCATTACAGAGGTGGGATTATGGGCATCAACTTCGATTGTAATTGGTATTGTTTTGGTAGACAAGGTTAACCAACAAGAAATATTTTCAGGCAGTCATTTTAAAAGTAAAGTATGCGAGTCCCTTAAATCATGTAAAGTTTACATGCCCTGTGGTAGCAGTACTAGAGTGCCAAATTTTGTGGGGAATCGATGAATGATGCCCGAGATATGACAAACTCAAAACTTGTATTTGTTAATGTACCACTATCTTACAACATAGTGGATACAAGGAGGTTCTGTATAGACATTTTATGGTTATAATAGTTACTGTGAATATACCAAATTAAGTTTAAATTCTTTACATTGTTTCGTAGATATCATGTACTAAGCTGCATTTGGCTGCCATTTTGAAAATAAGTGCCCGATTCTCTAAAAAAAATAATAAATTTACATTCCCTTCCGTATTACTACTTGGTTGCCAAACTTGGTAGGAATCATTTTCCTGTGTATGCTTAAATCCTTATTTTTCCATGTTACGATATCTTACAAAATGGCGGGTAAAAGACTCTTCTGTGTAGACACATTTCAATATTATAACAGATACTGCCAACATACGAAGTTTTGTTGCAATTTTTTGTATGCTTTCGTAGATATAGCACAGTGGGCAAAAAATGTTTGCATGGCGCCTATTTTGAAAATAAGAGTCTCGACTTATTTTAAAAATGCAAATTTACATGGACTGCTGCAGTAATACTGGTTTGCTAAATATTTAAGTAGTCGATTTATTTTTNTTTTAAAAATGCAAATTTACATGGACTGCTGCAGTAATACTGGTTTGCTAAATATTTAAGTAGTCGATTTATTTTTCCCCGAGATATATATACTTAATTTTTAATGCGGTACTATCTTACAAAATGGCGAACTATATACTATACATTTCTATATTTGATGTATATAAGAGGAGATACTTGCAACATTCTAAGTTTGGTCGAAATTGGTTAAACGGTGTGGTATATATAACCANTTTGTTGCAATTTTTTGTATGCTTTCGTAGATATAGCACAGTGGGCAAAAAATGTTTGCATGGCGCCTATTTTGAAAATAAGAGTCTCGACTTATTTTAAAAATGCAAATTTACATGGACTGCTGCAGTAATACTGGTTTGCTAAATATTTAAGTAGTCGATTTATTTTCCCCCGAGATATATATACTTAATTTTTAATGCGGTACTATCTTACAAAATGGCGAACTATATACTATACATTTCTATATTTGATGTATATAAGAGATACTTGCAACATTCTAAGTTTGGTCGAAATTGGTTAAACGGTGTGGTATATATAACCAATTATAAAATATATTTATATAACCACCATTCTTTTAATAAGTGTAATTAAATAGCACAAGTTTATATGGCCTACCATAGTAATACTTAAATGACAAATTTGATGGTTATCGGTTAAGTAGTTTCCGAGATATCACATCTGGGATCTCCCGTTTCCACTGCCCTTGCATTCCGGCGATGCTCCATTCTCAACTCATTTCACCCTCTTCGACTCTACAGACCTCGCTGTTCAGAGCCGCCCAAATCTCTCCACTCGTTTCAAGGGTTCAGAAGTTTTTTTAGTTTGGGGGGGGGGAGGGAGTTACACAGGCACAGAAGAAAAACTGAATTCTTAAGTCTATCTTTCCTCCGGAATGTACGCTAGTTCACTACCTCGTCGACGTTAGCGCGATGAGGTATTTTATGCCAAGGCCATCATTTCCCGTAGCGCCCTACTTTCTTCTGTTACGCAAAATGGCATCAGTTTAGAAAGCGAGTGAACTGCGGTTCCATAAACTAAGATAATGAGTTAAGGTGGCCGCCTGGGTAGGCCGCCGAACGGTGTGCTGAGCTCCAGCAGAAAACAGTTTTTTTAACCGTGCAACGTGTCTGAGTGAGGTCTGTTAACGAATATAATTTAAGAAACGTTACGCGTCTTAATACGTTTTTCAGTTCCTCCATTTCTCTCTCAAGCATGTTTTTGCGATGGTCAAAATAGCTCAAACGGGTGTTTCACTGTCATTTTTATGTGTTGTCCGTCTCATGAACTTCGCAAGATTATGACAGTCAGTGAGTGGCAATTGATGTATACGAAGCAAACAAAGTTCAATTTACAAAATCCTGTATCAGCCGATGCAGGAACGAAAAAAGTTAATATTACGTTGGCTATTCTGAGTGCACTGCCGACGCACATCCAGACAAGCAGAAAATACGCGGATAAGAAACAGTTCCTAGTTTAATTAATACATTTTATTTTACGTGGTCCCGGTTGTAAGCGTTACAAACTAAACTTCGTGCTAAAGTAGCAATGTAGAGGTGTTCAAAATGAAATGCACATTAAAACGATCCGTATCCAAATGAAACGCAACTTAAAACCTTGGGAGTTATTTTCACGGCGTCGTATCCCCACTCATCTCCATCCATGCCTTCCATACGTGCTTGATATTAATTCCAAAAGCCTACAGAAATATCGCAGGGTATTGTCGAATGATTTTTTCAAATAGTCTAACGAAATATATGTCAAATTCGTGTCGTTTCGAGCCAGTAATAGGATAAAAGTTAACTTTTAGAAATACGGGATCTAGAGGGAGGCCAACGTGCTGCTACCTGTTGAATTACGAGCTAAGCTCACAACACGCCCTGCCATGCGCGCCATCTGTCATCTTTCTCCCGTAGCATTACCAGCCTATATATATATATATATATATATATATATATATATATCATGTAAAATAACCAAATTTACAAACAGATATCAATGGTTTTATTTTTCCGCGAGCTCTGCATAATTTTTAAAGTAACATATATTTCCGTGTACAGCGATTTTGATTACTAGTAACTTATATTGGGCCAGTAATAGTTACGTCTACGTCGATTACGCGCCATGTTGTTCTCCTGCAAACCCATTTCCTTGTTGTTTTCGTGTTGTTACTATATTGTATTAATAAAACTAAGAAAGTGGGACGCGAGTGGGTAGTTTTTAAGCAATTCTTACATTATTCAACGCCACAGATTTCCAACTCTGTTTAGTATCGGTAATAGCAGAATTACTGCTTTGCAATAGTCGTCGGTGAGTTGTTGGCGAATAAAAGTGCGTTGTCAATCAAGTTTCTCGAATTACTTTTAGTTCCAGTTATATAAGCTATGACGTCCAAAGTGTGATAAGAACTACAACTACCGTCTCGCAAATGTTAACCCAAATTCACTGTCTCGGACAAATTAAAAAATAGTTAACAAATATTTTATTTTTTGCAAGGTTTTATAGTTTTACTTTTATAACCTACGAATTTTTTTAGACAGATGTCAGTCTAAAATACCTTAAAATTTGTTTAGCATTACAGTACAATGGCAAGTGGATTAGCTGACAGCGTGTTGATAAAATATACAGCCTTCACTTGACGCACCAGCTAATGGCGAAAGGATACATAAACCAAAAGTAAGTATTGGCCCTACTTTCATCGAACTGTTAAAATCTTGCCTAGTTACACGAGACACAGAGTATGTACATTCCAGTACAAAACATTAAAAAAAGGAATAGGGACGGGCATCAAATATTTATATTTATTATTAAGTCATAAAATGGTAGGGTCTCAGCTGAAGTCTCATAGAGGCGCGTTATCGATGGAAAGACTGCACGCCAGTTCTGTGCTTTGAGCGTAGAGGCGATGGGAGAGTTGATGCGCGTGTCTTGGTCGCCCCTAGCGCTCCCATGCTTTTAGGCCTCATACGTGCGAAATTCCTTCAACTAGGCGGCCACCTTAAGCACTCTCATTCTAAATATGGGCATAAACGTACGAGACTAAAGCAAAAAAAAATTGCCCCCTTGCTTTTCAATTTTTCTGTAACGTGCAACAAACCAAATAAATGTACATAACTATTNAGCAAAAAAAAATTGCCCCCTTGCTTTTCAATTTTTCTGTAACGTGCAACAAACCAAATAAATGTACATAACTATTAATGAGATGGCATTCAGCACGGTATACAGGATCTTATTAAATACATTTTCAAAAACTTTATCTAAATTTTTTTACCTCTCATAAACTTCTCTGACTTTGTAGAAACGCAATTTGCTGACACCTCTAAAAATTTGCTTAACACTGCAGAATTATCGGACTTCTTCAGATTTTCCCAGTTTTCCCTAACGCTAGCCAACCTNCTAAAAATTTGCTTAACACTGCAGAATTATCGGACTTCTTCAGATTTTCCCAGTTTTCCCTAACGCTAGCCAACCTGGTAACTCGCCTTCCCCGAACATTTCTGCATGTCATTCCAGTACCCGACACAGTGTTCAACAACTATATTCCATCTACTTTGTCAAATCAACAGGGGGATACGTTAAGGAAAAAAAACATCGCCTATGCCTTACGCACAGGTCATACCACTAGAAACTGCAGAGAAATTTGTAAGAAACTTGGTTTTTATAAAGTACCTACGAATCAAAACTAGAGCACTGATTTCCAATCGTTCCGCCGTGGCACAGCGACAGAGGGGGTAGTACTTTCATTAGATTCACCACAAAACAAAGTTTACATCCCTGGCACTGCATGTTTTCAGTAAAAGGACAGTTTCCAAGGCTAAGCAAGAAAACTCTTAAGGTATTGATCCATCCTGTACCCTTCTATCTATCCGGAATGACAGTAGTTGTACCACAGTTTGCACCTAAATTTGACTAGCTGTAGGCTATAACAACATGAAAATTCAGCTTTGATAGTGAATCCAGTCGGAAAAAAGTTTGCCGCCAGCGCGCTCTCTTGCAATACGCTGTCTAAACCGTTAAAAGATGGAACAATATCATGTAGTAAAGAATTGTGTAGAAAAAAAAACTCCGCGGTAGCATATATCTATCTATAACTGAGAAATACTAATAAGCGTTTTTACCATTTAATTCACAAACAAGTTTTTCACATCTTGCACTCATTGAAATTGAAAAGCAAGTGCAGACATTTGTCAGGAAAAAGTATAAAAAGCATGGACTTTATTTTTAAAAAAACCTAAACAATAATTATGTACTCCACGCGAGCGAAGTCGCGGGCACAGCTAGTTCAATATATATTTGTGTTTCTTTTACGTTTTAGTTTTACTGTAAAAGTTGTTCCGTTACTGGAAATAAAATTATAAGTATAGCATATGTTAAAAAAATTATAAAATATATTTTTTTTAGAAAACTATGAGTTGTGGGAGGGGGAAATTGAGTATGAGGTTTTCAAAATGCACCTTGTGTATAATTTTACATATTTTTATTGTAATGTTTTAAAAGATGTCACAACTGTTTTTTAATGCATTAAAATTACATTTTTTAAACTTTCTCGAAGTTCTCCTTTTCAAAAAATAAGGCCAACTGTTAGTTAGATCATCGATAGTTTCTAGCATGTAACCGCCAAGGTAGTTGCAGAAATTATTTTTTTCCGCCACAAATATGGCGGCGACGACCACCAAGAGAACAGAGCGCGGGACGAACTTCCGCGAAATTCAAATGGAAGCAGTCAGTAACTGAATTGTACTGCCACGCATCTTCCTTCTGCTACGCTTCAAAACGACGCATGCCAAGTTTCGTGGGATTTTCGTAACCGACAGTTGTCGGACAGCCACGGAACAATATAACAAGAAATCCTCCAAATTTAAAATGTATCGTTCATCACTAGTTAGTTGCAAATGATGATGCGAATAGTACACCAACGTGATATATTTATCAGCTTGTCGAAACTGGATTTCCAGAGTGCGTATCGAAAATTTTTGCGCGTTAAGGTTTAAATAAATAGTCTCCTACACGTATTTACTTTGTTAGATATTGATTTACTGCTGAGGGAAGTAATAAAACATCTTATTTCATATCTTCCGTCAATAGCTACATAACAAAGGCAGTGATATAACAATGTAAAAAGGTATACGAGACTTGCTTGGATATTCTAACGCAACGTGCCAAAAATTTCGATACGCACTCTGAAAAATTAATTGCGGTAAGTTGACACTGATAAGAACTTGGTACATCATTCCCCCGAATTATGGTTCTCATGATCGCTGTCCCTGTGTTTTGTCACGCTCGAAGAAAATGTGAAACAACTGCCTTGGTTGTTGGTAACTTACGTTTCCCACCGTCGTCTCAATTAAACCTGTGTCGGGTGGCTACTTTCTATGTCAAGTTCCCTCAGAAGAACACATTTCAATGAACCCATTCATCTTTAGAGAAAATTAAGCCACATTTTCGTTCACACACTTAAAATAAGGACTTTTTTTTAATGTACTGAGCTTCAGCAAGCTGGGAAGATACGTTCGTTAATACGAAATGCGCTATTAAAGATGAATGCGAGGTAATTAATAATGAATTACCGATTACATTACTCACACGGAATAGATTTTTAAAAATGTTCCACGCGCACTATTTGCTTTGGTAGTAAAAAAAAAACTTGGTAGCATAACTTATACGAATGTCGCAACTCCAGTGGACGGCTGCTGACCTTAGATAGCTTTTAAGGTCACAATAACAGAGCTGTGTGTGTCTGACATAGCAGTGTTGCCACACACAAAACAGAGCTACGATACTGACTGCGGGCCATTGTCTAGCTCAATGAAAGTTACGCGACTTAAAAAGGGAATCGTGTAAAATTTAAAAATATAATGCCTATGTAGTATTTAAGAATTTGTATAAGTATTTTTTTTAAGAGATTCATTGTCATCGGCAAACAAAACTGAATGAATAACAACATCGAAACACTTTAAATCAGTACATGGGTTAAAAATGCCATTCGCTGCAGCAAACCAAATACCTAGCAAAGTTTGTAAAACAGTGATGTACGTTGCCTTGCAAAAAGTGATATAAAAGCACAGGATAATATAGCCAGATACCAATATTACAATCCCCCCCTCCCCCTACCTTTGGCAAGCGTAAAAGTTGTGCTTATTTGTGGGTATTTTCCCGAGAGCGAGATTGAATACTATGGGCGGGTCCAAGGTGGTTGTGATCACTACGACTCTTGTAATTAGTATGACCAACTGCAACAAAACAAAAACCATTACACACACACCTGGCTGGTCTTACGTTCCGTTTTCAAAAACTGCATATTGTAAGCTTCCCGTCTATTTCAGTACCTTTCGTACCGGAAACAAGTAATAAAATTAATTAATAACGATTTTGAAAGAAAAAAAAATTCCGTGTTTACAAAAACTCTTTAACTGAATGCCATGAACAGTTTACTCAAAAATAAACTTTTTAATTAGATATCTGTTGTTTACTCACTACAAATCTCGTTTGTACCTTACAAAAGAACGTTATCTGAACGTATGTTTCATTGCTATTTGACAAGATTTACTTCAAAAGAAAATATTCAAATGTCAAAAAAAGTTTGATTAAAAGAAGTTTGTATTTTTCCTTTTTCTTTTCTTTTAGTAAGTATAAACATTACTATGTTGGATTTTCGCAAAGTTTCCGACGACGTGCCTCCAACTCTCCAAGGTCAAGCGGCTGCCCCGTCTTACATGAAATGAATACTATACAGAGTCTATTCCCGGGTTTTTCAAACTTTTTAAATCAATTATTTGAAAAAAAAATTACCCCATGTACGACGTGTTTAGTTATTTCCTGTTAACACAAAAGTATCTTATTTTTCGTTAAATTGAAGTATCACCTATATTTTATTCATAAATTATAATATTTCGTTTATAATGAATATGAATAAAAACGGTGAGAAAGCATGTGCGTTGGTAGCGCCTAGTAAGAAATAGTTCTCAAGCAAAATATTATTACAACCGAGAGCTCACGAATTTGGTGCGTTGTCCTTTGGTGTAATTTTCTAGACTAAGTTAAGCGTAGTTTTCATGAGGCGGTGTAAAAGTCATAAAAGTGTGAAGTAGCCATGAACGGGTTATAGGCAGCATATCGTCCGCACGTATAAAAAAAGGTTTGTGAAATGTGCAGTATATTATCCCCACGATGCGTCAAATACTAAACAATTGCCGCAAGGCTTCATTTTACACTAAAGTATTTGTCTCTAGGCAAACAAGATGAATTATGTGAAAGAGTACACGGGGAATGAAAAAAAAAAAAAAGTAGTAGTCTTACTGATGGTCAGTTCCGGAGAACGTAAAAGGTACAGGAAATACCTGTTTGGTCGCCAAGGATAATTAATTACTATAATAGGAAGGAAAACATCTCTGGCGGCCAAACGGCGATATTTCTGGACACCTGGGTACACAGCACTTTTTCCTTGTTAACGAAGAAAATTAGCTTCGAATATTACACGTCTCACAGAGGCCTATTATCGCGTAATTGCTACGGCGACCCAGGTATATAGTCATCGCATGCCTCATCGTCGTTCAAGCGCATGGCACTGAACGGCTCGCAGTCTTGGAACTCGCCTCTCGAGATTCTCTGCGGCGACTATCAGTACAATAAAATATTTTCTTTAGCGCAACCGAAGGCCTTAAAGCGCACGAGCTCTACGGTCGACTCTTGCTCGCTCACCACTTGCCCCGTCGCCTCCTAAGCGCAAGGCGCCCAGCTGGCGCCTCGACTGAACGTGACTAAGCGGCGGCCACGTATTTTTTTGGCGCACCAACAAAGATAAAAGTATAACGCGCGCGTAAAGACAACTCTAAAGTTTCTACAGAATGTTCGCGGTCAACTGATCACTTATTGAGGCCCTAGTTACTTTTCCCTATCAGACATTTGATATCCTTTAACCACCTTTTTAGATAAATATTGCCATGTTAAGTTATAAACACAGTGCGTATATTAAACGTACTCAAGTAAACGTCTAAGGGTAAAATAAAATATATTTATTGTCTTTATTTCCAAATGAGAGAGCTTTCAAAAGTGTTCACTTTACCGTGAATAGCATATATACATACATAACATTTAGCATCTGAAAACACCCGTTTTAACCATTTACAAGCTTAAAAATGTAAATAATCTTCGAGTGGAGATGAGAATTTTGAACTTGTCTTTGGGCACGACACGTATCTTAAACAATTTTCGTATTTATAGACGCACAGAAAAAAAAAATTTTGGTTGTGGCCGCAAGTCACAAAATTTTCGTAGTCCTCACAAAATAAATTATTAGTGACCACAAACGTTTAGTGGTGACAACTAAAAAACGTTGCGATCGCCACAAAACAATTTGTAGTCAGACCAATTTTTTTTTCCTGTGCGTCACTATATACAAAATATCCGACCGGTTTTGAATGACGTGCGTACAGACGGGGAGCCCTCAATGACGCGGGTAGCATCTACGTAGGATTCGGGGGGCATGGCAAAATTGTGGCCGGACCAATTTTTTGTTCCTGTGCGTCACTATATACAAAATATCCGACCGGTTTTGAATGACGTGCGTACAGACGGGGAGCCCTCAATGACGCGGGTAGCATCTACATAGGATTCGGGGGCCATGGCAAAATTGTGGCCAGACCAATTTTTTTTTCCTGTGCGTCACTATATACAAAATATCCGACCGGTTTTGAATGACGTGCGTACAGACGGGGAGCCCTCAAGGACGCGGGTAGCATCTACGTAGGATTCGGGGGCCATGGCAAAATTGTGGCCATGGCAACCCAATCCCTTGTTGCCGCGATGCATGTTTCCTTGCACGATTTCCTTCCCTTGCAGGCGTATGGGGCTCAGCCCCGAGACGCACTTAACTCCCGTCCCTACAGCGGGCTCACACATAACACTTAAGTTTTAGAGTAGGTTAGCAAAAAAAAATAGACGCGGGTAGCGGTGGGAGAAGAAGATGCCTCGTACCTGTGCGACAGCTCGCGGCCGTCCACCCAGACTCCTTCGACGCCCTCAGCGTAGGCGTCCAGGTCGATCTCGGAGCGCGGGTTGTTGGGCAAGGTTATCTGCAGCCTCGGCCGCCTCGCCTGTTGCTGCTGCTGTTGCTCCGGCATGACTGGCTCGTCACCCCGCCGCCGCCCGTAGATAACTCCACCCGCCACAGCCGCTCTACAACCACGCACTACAAGGCAACAGCTGTCACGAACACCGCTAGCAGGGTTGCCAACTCCGCGCATTCTCACCACCACCACACCTGCTGGGTTTCATTCACTCTTACTTCCGCCCCCAATTTCAACAAGCACAGCTACATCCTTCCGCCGCGAGCAACGGCGACTGGTATACGCTATTCACGGTAAAGTGAGCACTTTTGAAAGCCCTCTCATTTGGAAATAATAGTCTATAAGTTTATTTTATTTTAGCTTTATACTTTAACTTCAGAGTGTGGTGGAATATACACACTGTGTTTATTACTTACATGGCAATATTCATTTAAAAAGGTAGTTAAAGGATAAAATATGTCTGAAAGAAAAAAAGTAACTAAGGCCTCAAAAGTGCTCACTTTGCCGTGAACAGCCTGTAGCTGCCGGAACTACACTCATCAACAGTTGAAGTAGGGACACATTCCGTGTTGGCGAAATGGCACTGTGGTAACACCGTCAAATGGAATAGCGCCCAACCACGCATGACTGGGATGTCGACAACCCTTATACACCGACCGTCTGATTTACCAGTCGAGCACAGAATGGGGAGGAATCAAGATACCAGAGCATTTGATCGTGGTCGTATCGTTGGGGCCAGGCGTATGGGAGAACCCCATCCCCGACGTCGTGCAGGAACTGGTATTTCTCTATGGGGCCACCGTGTCAAGAGTGTACAGTCAGTTCACGGATACTGGAAAAACCAGGAACAACTGTGCGGCGTACAACATATCGACGGCAGGAGTCGCTGTCAACTAGGCTCGGTTGATAACAACAGCTGTAGGCAACGGTACAGCAGATTACTCGCCAATTAATGCTGGACAACGACCTGTAAGCAGTCATGCCATGCAGAACCATCTTCCTGCTAAGGGATACAGAAGCCGCCGCCCAGCCAGATTTCCTCCAATCACCACACATCGCAAGGCTCGATGATTTAACGAGTACGCGGAAACACAGCCACTGGACACTCGACACACGCAAAACGGTCGCCTGGACGGATGAGACGAGGTACACGATGGTATAGGCTGTTCCCGGTAAAATGAGCACTTTTGAGGCCCTAGTTACTCCTTCCTTTCAGCCATTTTTTTTTTTTATTCTTTAACCGCCTTTTTTAAATAAATATAGCCGTGTATGTAATAAACACAGTGTGTAAATTCCACCGCACTCGGAAGTTTACGTCTAAGGCTAAAATAAAATATATTTATTAGCTATATAATATTCCAAATGAGAGGCTTTCACAAGTGCTCACTTTATCGTGAATGGTCTATACACGCCAATAGCAGGGAACGTTATCAATGCCAAGCACATAGCTATGGATCCCTCGTGTCAGCTCAGGCCAGTGGTGGTATACTCGTATGGAGACTGTTTATGTAGGATGGCACACGTGCCGTCGTCCCTCACCTGCGAACGATACTAGGGCCTGCTGGCATATCATGTGCGCCCATTTCTCCGCCTACAGCACCCAGCAAGAAAATGCATCAGCTCACCGCTCCCGAACTGTGACCGAGTGGTTCGATGAACACTCCACTTACTTAGGGTTGTTTGCCTGGCCGTCCAGGTCACCCGACCTCACTCCTATCGAGCACATCTCGGATGCTGTCGATAGTGATGTGCGCGCCATGGACCCTGCTCAGACCGACCTCCGCGCATTGTGGGAAGATGTGTAGTACCCATAGTAGTCCATTCCCGGTTTTCTCGGATGTTTTGAAACAAACCTTTGAAAAATTACCCTAGGAGTAACATGTCAGCCTGGTTTTCAAATAACTATTATACCACAAATATACAACACTGTGATTAACTTAAAATTACATTTTTTAATCAATTAAACTTTAACTTATTATTTTCTGTAACTTGAAATATTTTTTTCGTATTCAATACGAATTGAAAACAGTGAGAGCAGCGATGTGTTGGCAACGCCTAGTAAGAAACAGTTCACAGTTAGTCTTGTTATAACCTAGTTTTTTGGTATGCTATTTGTAACGTTGCCTATTGAAATATTTTAACTTTTAGGTAGCACTGATGGAAACATATTTCATTGTACTGTAAAATATCAGCGCAAAATACGGCGCGTAGGCCCTAGTGACATACGGTGGTGGTGTTTTTTTTTTGTCCGAGGAAGAAACTTGAATAGACGGAGCGCGCGCGCGTTTTCTCTCTTTTTCTTTCTTTCTTTCTTTCTCTCTTTCTCTCTCTCTCTCTTTTTCTTTCTTTCTCTCTCTCGGGAGAGGTTTCGTAGCGCTAGCAGAAGCAAGAAAATTATACACGTTTTCAATTTTAGCATATTTCATACTTATTACAGCAAAAATAATGATTTCTGAATTTGTAATTTAAAACTGAAACGAGATTTTTGTATTTCAATACTTATTAAAATATATTTGGATGTGCTGGGACAGTTACAAATCCGAAGTTGGCAGAAGTGGCGAAATGGCATGTCGTGTTGTTTCTTGCTTAACGAAGTGCGAAAAATACGGCCTACTTAAAATTACCACATAAAGTCTGTACACGTTCGTTGTAGTTTTCAAACCTACCTAGTCGAGCTACGGTGTTGCCATAAATAAGTTTTTCCACGGCAGGAGTACATATACTGTAAGGTGTGTAGTGACCGCTGAGTGTGAAGGGTATTGTTGCGTCTCCGTTATGCTGGACCAGTGTGTGCGTGACCGCCAATATTGGACTTGCGAAATGTATAGGTTTTATGAATTATTTGAAAGTCACGTATGTTTATTCATCACAACTTTGTAATTTTGCCCTGCGTATTTGAAACACAATTGTGTAACGTGCTTACATTTCTGTGATTTGAATCTTTGCCACAATCCCAACAAATTACTAAGCCCAGACATAAAACCGCAGAGTGGTCGTATCATCGCATAACCCTCCGAAAGCAGCGCCTCCGTTTGCAGTGGCTACAGGCCAGAGCAATGTGGAACGCTGCAGTATGGCAATGTGTGGTGTTTAGTGACGAGTGCCGCTTCGTTATGGAGACTGGTGATGGATCACGCCCAGGTGTGGAAGGCCACAACCCCAATCTCGCCATCGAGCGGCACAATTATCCCACTGCAAGCATCTAGGGAGTCTTAGCCTGCAATTGCCGATACGCTCTCGTCATGTTAAATGGAACGTTGACGGCCCAGCTGTATGTGGACGAGATCCTACGCCACCTGCTCCAATTCCTGGCCGTGATTCCAGATGCGATGTTCCAGCAGGATAACGCCCGACCGCACACCGCACGGGTGGCCTAGGACTGTCTCCGTCATTTCCAGACACTGCCATGGCCTGCCCGCTCCCCTGACATGTTCCCAGTCGAGGATGTTCGGGACCGGTTGGCACGACAGCTGCCGCCGTGCCACAATATCCCGGGATCTGGAACACGCCGTTCAATAACTGTGGGCCCGTCTACCTCAGGGCAACATCCGTCGTCTGCTGGACTCCATGCCAGGCCGTGTTGCGGCGTGTATTGAAGATGGCCGGGCGGTGTACCACAGATCAATGTGCAATTGTCCGCTGCTCACGTTTTGTGATCATGCGGATTACTCAATTGCATCACTACCTCTTATTAAGTTTCAGTGCATTTCGATGCATCCTTATGTGTGCGCTATTTATATTGTCCGGCAGTGTATTACCCGCTGACGCAGACGTTTTCTCGCAGTACCCACGGCCGTATGTGAAATCCAACGGAACGTGATTCTGAGAGCTGCGTGGTCATAACGCACGTGTTGACGGCCGGAAACACAACCAATGACTTCCGTGTTGGCGGTCGGGCGGAGGAGCACACGTCATCAACTTGCAATAGACGTCGTAGGAGCCGAGTCGCAGGCCAATACTTCAGTTTGTAATAAGTTTGTAACACTGTAAACTTATTGCCTCATTCTCTTTCCAACTATAATTAATGTACTGTATTTTAAATTATTTTGTAAAAAAAAAAATGATGTTAGGCAGAGAATGTTTAAACTTATAGGACACTTTTATAATTTACATATGCGTTTGTAAGCAAAATTTCAGTGCTGTGTTCTCTTAAATATTTGTAACTCGTGTTGTTTAAATCCTTGGCATACGTGAATATATAAGTGTTATATCCGTGCATACGTTCCACACACAAACATACAGGTAACTGTTAATCACGACAAAGTCGAGCTCTTATTTTTTAACGAGGCGCTCTTAGCCACGGGGGCCATACCGCACCCCGGCCTCCCACTAGGCGGGAGAGAGGGATCACGCCCTCTCATCGCAGCCATGACAGCGCTCACCATTATTGATCAGACCCCTCTGCCCCAATCTGTACACAGATTGCACCAAGCAAGCCCCGATCTGATATTACAGATCGCACTAGGCATGTCCTTCCATACAGCACACATCGAGAGAGAGAGAGAGAGAGAAAGTGTGGGATAATATTAAAATGAGCGCGGGCGTAGTTACGGAAAGTTAGATACCCGCCCTCCCTCTGGAACCAAGTCGGCGCCTACGGACGGAGTAACTTGCGCCGTTCTGCCGCACTCGCCCGTCACCGCGCGGCCAAACCCGAAAAAAATTTTCCCCGTCTTTATTTATATAATTTATCTTAGCGGGCAGATCATCAAGAACGCCGCCTCGCAGCTGTATTTTGGGCGTCGGAGACCCTGGCAGTCCAGAGGGCGACATAGGTTTGCATTGCGCTACAAGTTATTAAGATCCGTTCCAACCTAAAAGAAAGATTTACGTAACTTTTTAAAAGTGTACTGCCACGTTCTATTCGTTTTTTTTTTTTTTTTTTTGTAAAATGAACTTTTTAATGTTGAATTATAAAAAAAAATTATTAAACACAAGCATTGGCAAGATTTCTTAATGTGCCAATATTACAAGAGAAATGTCACGTTTGAAATGAGTTATCTTTAAAATTTATGCACTGAAAAGAAATTTCTTTAAAATTAATTTCTCATTCAAACTCTGCGGTTGTACGCTTGGTAAGCAATGCTCTTAACTGCCACAAACAAATACAAATAAGCTCGAATAACTTTTCTGCCAAGTGCACAAAAAACAACTTGCCCTCTTAATCTTTAACAACGCAAGTCTTGGTCTAGAAAAAAGTTATAGCAGAAAGAAAATAACTGTTCAGGGGTAATACTCAAACGCGACTGCCTACCTGGAGTATCAATTGTCACGGAGTGGTTCAAGCACACAAACTGGAAACTAAAACCAGAAGTTTTTTCTCGTCTGAGACAGCATCCTAGCAGAGTCCACCGTTTCTCACTCCGGGTAACAAATAAATCATTCCCTTCCAGTTTGAAGAACGTACAATGTAAAACGACTTAGGCTGAAATAACGACGAAATGGAAGATGACGGAATAAAGTGGACTGCACTGATAAAAGCTTCCATTGAACGAAGGCACCCATGACAAACTACGTAAGAATTCCTGTACCAAAATGTTCCGACTCGTTGATGGCTGGAGTCTAACCGAAGACCACACAGATAGGAGTTACGGTGAGGGTTGAGATATTTGGGTGGCTTCACCCCTTTTGCACAAATTCTTCGTTTTAGCATCAAATTTTCGGATTCATAGCAATTATTGACAATGTACGATTCTAGAAAATGTACGTTTTAGAAGTTGTTTTATATTTTTGTGCGAAATTTTAATTCTGTGTTATCAGCTTGTAAAAAGTCGAGAACATATTTATATATTATTAATAAGTTCTCAACTTTTTTGAACAAGCAGTTACCACACAATTAAAATTACGAACAAAAATATTAAACAACTCGTTAAATTAAAATTTTCTATAATCGTACAATGTCAGTAATTACCTTGAATTCGAAATAACGACACGAAAACGAAGAATTTCTCAAAAGGGGTGAAGCCGAGCCTCAACAACGAGGTCTTGAGAGACGATGAGGGAGAAATGAGATGAGAATGGAGTAGCGCCAGAATTCAAGGGCGGGGGAAACGGCAGATCCCCAAGAAAACCCGGCGGCGTCCAGCACGATTCCCACATGCGAAAATCCGGGAGTGTGACCCGGCCGGGAATTGAACCCGGTTAGCCTTGGTGGGACGCGAGCAGTCTAACTGCTCAGCCACCGCGGCCCCCACAGATGGGAGTACATTTCCAGATAAACTACGCTACGATTTTCATATTTCTGGCACGTCATCTAAGAACGGTTCGCGATGCGGTGGCAACATTTGGCACGGGCCCCAATTCCCTTCCCTTCGCCAAGAACCGTCTTAAGAAGCAAGGTCATCTGTGACATTTTCACAGACAACGTTTCAAACGTTGTGAATTTTGTATAACATCTATATAACTCCATAAACTCTGGACGCTGCATGCGTGACAACTATTGTAGGTATATACTCTTCACGGTAAAGTGAGCACTTTTGAAAGCCATTTCATTTGAATAATAGTCAATAAATATACATACATATATATATATATATATATATATATAATTAGCCTTTGACGTAAACTTTGTAGTGCGGTTGAATATGCACACTGTGTTTGTTACTTAAATGTAATTTTTTTTTATTTAAAAAGGCGGTTAAAGGATAAAAAAAATGACTGAAAGGAAAAAGTAACTAGGACCCCAAAAGTGCTCACTTTACCGTGAAAACCCAAAAAAAAAAAATTCCCTTTACACGAATGTTTAGTTCCTCTGTTGAATTATAGAATTGTAAATAATTTTAGCTACGCGCAGGGCCGGTTTCAAGTTATTCTATAGTCTCTGTAGTACACAAATACAGCCCTTTTCAACTGCCTTCACATAGTTTATACACACTACTTTCACACAAAGTAATCATTTGTTCTCTATTTTATCTGATTTCCGCACACCGTGTACATTCCCAAATAAAAACGCAAATGGATTCAATAATACACCATCCCCCCTCCGCTTCACCTTTTTCATAGATATGCAATTTCTTCATCCGTTTTATATTTCACCCGTCACGGTACTGGTCATAATGGTACTTCTGAAATATCAAGAATCAACCACGCACGCTCCTTTGTGTCGTAAGGGGTACTTTAGGGGTGTAAAAAAATAAACTGGAAGAAAAATATATTCGAAGAAGCGGCTCTCTTTCNGCAAAGTACAAAGAATCCTCGAGAACGCGCCATCCTGTATCACCCTGTATCACGACGTGGCGGCGGGCTGATAAGGTCAAACAAGTGTTAATGCCAACGTTATTCGTTATGTCAAAGGTTTTTAACGTTCAAACCCCACTGAAGAGATACATAGAAACCTTCTCATAAAGGTAAAAATACAAAATCGATATAATTTAGTTAAAACAATAAAAATGCTCTATTAACGACTAAAAATTAATTTTAGAGCACTTTTTTTTCTTATCCAAAGGTGTATTTTCCCTCTGTACTGGCGTTGAAACCACCCCCAAAAACAAGTAAAATGGGAAATGCAAATGATTGGAGAGACAGATACGGTTTAGCGCTATGCACTTTTTGACTTAACTCAAGGATCTTTACTGCTGATTTTAATTATTATATTAGGGTAGAAAACACTTTTATTTTGAAACTGAAAATAAAATTAACAATTTATTAGAAACCACTGGATATCACGATATCATCCACATTGAATGCAAATTTATTACAGGTGCAAAAGGAAATTGGTATCTGATCTGTTGGGGAACTGACACACTCACTCGAAAAAAAACCTGGGTGTTAAATTTGGTGTAACAGATGACATGATTTAAAAGCTGTTTGGGAGGGGAAAGTTTGAAGTAGTTGAGGTAGGGAGGGAGAGAAACAGCTGCACAATACTCAAGCCAGGAACACGCTACTGCGTGTGGGTTCAGACAGGTGGATATGCACTTCCNTGCAAATTTATTACAGGTGCAAAAGGAAATTGGTATCTGATCTGTTGGGGAACTGACACACTCACTCGAAAAAAACCTGGGTGTTAAATTTGGTGTAACAGATGACATGATTTAAAAGCTGTTTGGGAGGGGAAAATTTGAAGTAGTTGAGGTAGGGAGGGAGAGAAACAGCTGCACAATACTCAAGCCAGGAAGACGCTACTGCGTGTGGGTTCAGACAGGTGGATACGCACTTCCTGTAAACGACCACAACCTTCCAGCGTTATAGATACGCAACGTAAATCCAACAGAAACACGTGCCTGGCGGACGCGTTGTGCCCGTGTGTGTCGGAACTTGACATGATGCTACTGCGCAGCTGGTTCGATCGGACACAGCCTTCACGCGTGAACCCACAAAACAACATTCGTTTTCCAAGTAAGCGTGCATGCGTGTGGGTTTTTTTTTTTTTTTTTTTTTTCCCTCGTGTTCCTGGTGCCGTTTTTCTTTTACTCGTTCGGAACAGTGAAGAGTAAAAATGAAACTCTTAACTGAAGTTTATAAATACATAAAGGGGAAGGGATTAGGAACCCACAAGACGGACCAGACATCTACCAATATAACTTTTTCCGGCTTTTTTCTTGAGAGTGTGATGTATGAATATGTAGGAGGCCGCTAGAAGCTGAGCGAGCTGCTCTCACGTCTGCTGATTAGCCGGCCCTTTTCTAACAAATCGACGAGCCATTATTTTTTTTTGACGTGACAACGTCTTAAATTAGGTTGCGGCTGGGAGTCACTTATGAAAAAGTGTAACGCTCGGTAACGTTACGATGAGTCACCGAGGAGGGGTAATCAAGGGAGGGAAATGAGGGGAGGAAACAGGAGGGGAGCCGAGCCGGCCAAGGAGAAAGCCACCTTGCATGGAAGCAATTCCAAAGACGAACGACGCGGTGGAGCTAGCGTCGCAGTTTTACAATTAATAAATGTAATTAGACGAACCACAAGGAAATTAATAACGCGCTTGATAAATAAAGACGCTCTCGCATTACTAAAAAAATATGTTTAATGAATATTCGTTGCAGTGACAGATATTGTGTTTTTGACGTGACAACGTCTTAAATTAGGTTGCGGCTGGGAGTCACTTATGAAAAAGTGTAACGCTCGGTAACGTTACGATGAGTCACCGAACAAGAGAGAGGCCCGCCGAATGCCTTGCGTCTCTCTCCCACTCAACTATGATCGGTCTGCCGCGCGCGCAGCACTACGTTGTCACGTAAAATCTTCGCCCGTAAAACCGACTTTACAGGCAACCATTTTTTTTGACATGAATACGTCTTTGAAATCGGACCGACACATGGGGTATAGGCTGTTCACGGCAAACTTAGCACTTTTGAAAGCCCTGCTCAAGATCTACTTGTATGACATTGTGTATTCTTCCGCTACATGTAAAAATAGCATTTCCATGGACCTGATCACTTTATTCATGCGTCCGACAAGTGAATCGGTTAAAAATTATTAATAGAGAAAATATTTTACAAACTTGCTTATTCTTACATTTATATGCATTTAAAAAATATAAATAAAAAACAGCATAAATAATTTCAGTATTCACAAATGTTTATCTAACTTTTAATGCAATGTTAAGATAGGGACCTACTTTCCATTCGTTACCAACTTTACTGGGCGCATGCCAGTCAGTTAAAATACACGCAGGTAGGGGCAGTGACATTTTTCAAAGGCTGATTTTCAAAAGTGCTCAATTAACCGTGAACAGACTATATCATGATGGAAACTGGGATGTGACGTTCGCAGGGAGATCCATCCCACCACTACTAAATCCGTCACTAAATAACACGATTGGAATAAACGTGGTCTCATTCAATCGCGTGCACGACTGCGTTGCGATTATGACCTTGTCTTGGCTCCGCGCATGCGGGAGGAGCAGGTGGGGGCCCGCGGCGACTGGCGGAAATTTTGGGCGCGGGCAAAAATTTCCTTGCATTGCACCTAGGTACTCCGATGTGCTGGCGCACTAGTTTTGGTGTAACACGAGATATCTCGTCTCGATCTGTCGAACTCATGACAGCCAAGTATCCATTTCGTTACTTTCACTTCATTCCCATATCGCAAAGGAAAAATTACCCGCTAACGCAGACTTATTCACATAAAACCCACGGCCGTCTCCCAGGGGAAGACTGGCCAGGGTTGGAATGTTTGAAATCCCACCAGGGCCCTCAAAGCCAGAGGCCCATCGGACATTAATCTTGGCTCAGTTTTAACATATTGCTCGCATTATATAATATTTACGGACGGCAAAAAACATTTCGAAGACATGTTTTATTTTTAAAATTGAAACTTTCTCTGTAGGCAAGCCCTCCGAGCCCCCTAAAAAAGTATTGTTACAATTTCTCTCTGATGAAATTAATGGGCTAAACCAGGATCGTTAAGTGGTGGAGGTCTTAATTAAATAAACGAGTTAATTATAGTTTCCTAATTTTATTCACAGTAACTAAAAACCAAATTCTCACAGTAAATTAATATCACTTGCTGTTTACAATTAATGAATTCCATAAAACAATTTATAATTACCTCAAGGAAATTATTGTAACTAAATAATGAAAAATCAGTCCCAATAGACGGTGTATCAAAATCTATTCAATTATTTTTACACATTATATGTCCATATTTGACAGTTCCAATATTTACAATAGAATCCGTATTCCATGTTCGTTCAGTCGCACCTCAGTTCAGTCCATATCCCACCTCAGTTAAGTCCATGTGCCACCAGTCCGCAATGTTCCAGAGACCTCCGAGCGCCACGCACAGTAACTTTCACTCGGGTTTCACGCCCTCTCGTCCATTCACCCCACGAACACATCGTCCGCCGTCGCCTCGCAATCTCCCGTCGTCTTCCGTCCCTCACCACACTTGTCACTTGACTTCATCCCCACACTCAGCCAGATGGCCTTCGCCAAAGACCGCCGACAAGTCCAACTGTGGGTTGTATTTATAGGGTTGCAGGCCATCACCCAGAAATGTCTCTAAATCCCGCGCTGCTCGGAGGGTCCTTAATTCCAAGAATA